>QNQO01011231.1:0-88499 GCA_003290165.1 Berberis thunbergii | reverse complement strand
CTGGCCAAAACACTCGGTGGTGGCTCTTACAGATAGCTTGGGGTGTGAATAGCCAAATAACCAAATAAACCAATTCCCCCTTGCTACGTGCTGCTACGCTCCGGTCGTCTTCTCCAGTGCGACAGTGGTCTCGCGGTGGTTTTCTTTGCTCCTCGCGACCTCCCTCGACATCAGAGTGATCCTAGAAACTGCAAAGACGAAAGAACAGTGAAAATAAACCAAGAAACACACAACAAAAAACCGAAGAGAAATCGGAAGAGATTCCCGTTTTTTGCTTCCTGTCCGCGACTGTTCCCACGGAGTTCCTTCGTTCCTCGCGGGCCTCCCTCATCCTCAGAGTGATCCTAGAGCCTGCAAAGACCGAAAGAAGTGAAGAAAGACCAAATAAACAGAGCAAATTCTGGGGAGAGGAAATTCCCTGTTTTCGCTCCGTTTCGCTCGGTGCGAGCTCTGTCGCGGCTGTTTCCCGCGGTTCTGTTGTGGGTGGTTGCTCGGCGGACGGTGGGGTGATTAAGGTGATGGCATGGATGGTGGGTTGGAAGACGGTGAAGATGTACGGGCGTGAAACAGACCATGTCACGGTCCCTGTTTCACGTAGGTGGCGGTTGTGGTCTGTTGCGGGGTGGCTGATCGTGGTTGTGGAGGGCGAGTTGTGGTGGCGAGGTTGAATGATTGCTGGGTGTTTGAACAGAGGAAGGAGCGAGAGAATGGATAGTGGTATGTTTGTGTAAGAGACGAGGAGGAGGGGTGATGGCGGGATTATCGGTTGCTGCCGGCTCATCCCTATCGAGCGAGGAATTGCCGGCAGGGATGGTGTTGGTGGCGGAAAGAGATTGAGGTGATAGAGAGGGCTTGGGAAGAGAGAGAATAAGAGATCCCTCGTTCTCTAAGATTAGGGGAGCTAATAGGGTTCTATTATCTTGGGCTTGGGTTTTTTAGGTTAGCATTTTGGATTTGGCTTAGGTTAAATAGGTGGATCTAGGTTGACTAGGGTTAGGTTTAGATATGTGACTCTCTGCTTTGTACCACCACTAGAATCGACCAATTGTCTGTCGCCTTAATACCATTTCATCGTTAACGCTCAAATTCCTACCAAGACATGAAAACGAAATAATTATTATAAATTATAATAATCGAAACACTACATATATAAATTAAGGGATATATTATGTAATAATTATGTGAATATCAAAATACCCCCAAACCTATATTTTGCTAGTCCTCGAGCAAAACAATAAGATAAAATCTAACTCACTTTCACAGGAATCATCGGTTGCACTTACCTTAAACGTGCAACAAGGCTTTAAACCCCTAGATTACCTCTAGTGGACGAGTTATAGTCTCGTGAGGGTTTCCAGAAATGTTACCCACAAACATTATGATCATAAATTTCCAAAACATGGTAACTCAGTCTATTATCCTCAGAGTGAGAATTTAATTGCCAAAAAAATTTGAAAATAGCTAACAGTCTCACAATAATATATCAAAGAGTCTCACAACCATTTAATAATACCCAAAGGTTAATAAATTTCATCAATTATTCCCAACTCGAAGTGTGTGTGTGCATGGCCTTATCAACATAACTTTTTATTTCAGAGTAAAACAATTACTAAATCTCCTTTAGAAAGTTTGTTTTGACTTCAAACCTCTCATGTCACTCACAATGAAACACTCAAAGATTTGCTATTTCACTCAGTTTATATGTGAGGAAAAGAGTAAATAATGGAAAACAATCATCTCACATATAGTAATATGAAGAACGGACTTTTCAAGAATGGAATGAATATGATCTCATGGACAGGAATATCAGTTACTTTTGAGAATGTTAAATCATGCACCATAGTTCTTATTTATTTAATCTCCACATCTACGAAACTAACCATCTCTTAAGATCAACTAGGACTTTAATAGGTTGTAATGGGGCTTAGGTAATGGCTAACAAAGAATGGAAAAAGGTATACGAAAAATCTCTAAGAATGTGTACACCCATTAAACTAACACAAGGGCTATGAAGAGTAAATCAATGTGCTAACCAACGTCTTTTTTTTTTATTGACTTCGCTTTTCTTTCTTTCTTTTTTTTCTTTTTTTTTCAACTACATGCTTTTCCTCTTCTACTCAATAGAATGTTTCAACACTGATGACTCATGGTATATTTGACTCTGTTCTTTCTAATTGCCCATTTCCAACTAACATTCATCCATATACATTCTTAGATAAATTGGGTATGATAAGGGGTTAACAAATAAAAGGCTATCAACGGCTCAAAGGGCTTCAAAAAGGGAACTAATGAGTGGGTAAGTAAAAAGGCTAGAAAATGTTTAAGAAAAACTTGCCTACATCATTTCTTAAGTTCAGGTTGGTATTATGACATCTCAACTAAATAAACTAAAAAGTTCTAGTGCAATAATTTAATTCTCCAAAGCAATTGATAAAAAAAATGAGAATAATGAGATCATCAACGACTTAATGCGAACTCAAGAAAAATTAGAGTATATTTATCTAACACTCAGAAAGAAAAGAATGACTCAAAACTTTCACAGGTTAAGTCTCCACTATTATTCTAATGTTTACTAGCTCATATCTCACTCATCAACTTCAAATCATGCTAATATGGCTTATAGTGCAAAAAGTAATCGAGTTGAAAAAATCTCATGAAATATATTTAACTAAAAGATAATATCAAACCATATGTTTTCCTATTGATATATAAAAGTGACACGTGAAAGCAAGTATTTCTCCAATTTATAGGCATACTTGAAAGCACATCCTCTTCATTGGAAAGAAACTTAGATTTTGAATGCATTTTCAAAGTGAAAGTTTGTCATACAATCATAATTAACTATGTATTCAATGGAGATTGAGTAGAATACAATAGTAGATTGTGAAATAAATTTTAGTTCAAAATTCCTTGAAAAATGCAGAAAAACTCATAAACCTCACCCCCAAACCTAAACCAAACATCGTCCTCAATGTATAAAATAATGATCATGACAAATGCAGGAAAAATAAAAGATGAGAGTGAAAGGGATATTACCATGGGAAAGTTTTTTACCAATTTCGACGAAATCTTCCACCAATGAACGCGCAGATACATAAGAATTGTGGATTCATCATGATAAATTGATAAAAACAATACAGGACACAAATGAAAAAAAAAAGTTAAAAATTAAATAAAATAAAAATATTACATGTATCAGTTGTAAGTCAAAATTGTTACGGAGCTAACGAGTATGAGTGGAATGCAACTAGAAAGAACTCGAAAATCAATCCAGACTAACCATCATGACACAACTAAAGCTAGGCTGCCTCCTAGGAGCGCTTGGTTTAACGTCGTCAGCCCGACATCTATGCTTCCTCAATCTGAGTACACAGGATCCTCTAAGAACAACACATCAACCTCGACTTCTGATGTAGGCAACTCTAAAAATGGTTTAAGACGCTGACCATTGACTTTAAAAGCACGACCATCTTTAGGATCAACAATCTCCACAGTTCCATGTGGAAACACTGTTTTCACCGTGTAAGGTCCAGACCATCGAGATCGCAACTTGCCAGGAAATAGACGCAACCGAGAATTAAATAACAAAACCTTTTGGAAAGGTTCAAAGGACTTGCGAAGAATGGATTTATCATGAAATACCTTCGTTCGTTCTTTGTAGATTTTAGCACTTTGGTAAGCATCATTCCTAATCTCATCTAACTCATTGAGTTGGAGCTTACGATGTGATCCAGCCTCACCCATATCAAAATTAAAGGTCTTGATAGCCCAGTAAGCACGATGTTCTAATTCGACAGGCAAATGACATGCCTTACCAAAAACAAGTCTATATGGAGACATTCCAAGTGGGGTCTTAAACGTTGTCCTATAAGCCCAAAGAGCGTCATTCAGCCGTTGTGACCAATCCTTACGGTCTGGTCGAACATTTTTCTCCAAAATATGTTTAATTTCCCGGTTGGATATTTCAACTTGCCCACTTGTTTGTGGATGATATGGAGTACCTACTTTATGAGTGATGGAGTATTTCTTAACTAGCAGTTCAAACGTTCTATTACAAAAATGAGAACCACCCTCACTTATAACAGCACGCGGAAGTACCAAAACGAGAGAAGATGTTATCTTTTAGAAATTTGACCACAACCTTGTGGTCATTCGTTTTGCAAGGTACCGCCTCTACCCATTTAGAAACATAATCAACAGCTAAAAGAATGTAAAGATAGCCAAATGATGGAGGGAAAGGTCCCATGAAATCAATACCCCAAACATCAAAAATCTCCACAATGAGAATGTTAGTGAGAGGCATCATGTTCCTACGAGAGATGGAACCCATTCGTTGGCATCTATCACATGTAGCACAAAATGCATGGGTGTCCCGAAAAATAGTCGGCTAGTAAAAGCCACACTGCAGAATCTTTGCAGCTGTCTTTTTAGAACTAAAGTGACCTCCACACGCCTGATCATGACAAAAGGAAATGATACTATGAAATTCACTCTCTGGAACACATCTCCTAATGACCTGATCGGGACAATACTTAAATAAATAAGGATCGTCCCAGAAGAAATGTCTGACCTCAGCAAGAAATTTAGTTTTATCTTGTTTAGACCAATTAGAAGGGAGTTGACCTGTAACAAGGTAATTCACAATATCTGCATACCAAGGTAGCTGGGAGATAGCAAGTAATTGCTCATCAGGAAAGGATTCATTCAAGGGCACATCTGCAATGGATGATTCTACAAGAAGTCTAGACAAATGGTCAGCTACAACATTTTCGGAACCCTTCTTGTCCTGAATCTCAATATCAAACTCCTGTAACAATAGGACCCAACGAATCAAGCGTGGCTTAGCATCCCTTTTAGAAAAAAGGTACTTCAGTGCTGCATGATCAGTAAAAATGATAACTTTGGATCCTATCAGGTATGACCTAAATTTGTCCAATGCAAAGACAATAGCGAGTAACTCCTTCTCCGTGGTGGAGTAATTAAGTTGTGCATCTTGTAGAGTCCTACTGGCATAATAGATAACATAGGGCTTTTGTCCACCCGTTGTCCTAAGACAGCTCCAACCGCAAAATCAGAAGCATCACACATAAGCTCAAAAGGTAAATTCCAATTAGGAGGTTGGATGATTGGAGCTGAAGTCAACAATTGTTTAAGCTTTTCAAATGCGTTCAAACAGTCTTCGTCAAAGACGAAGGCAGAGTCCTTAGCAAGTAAATTGCATAAAGGACGAGTAGCCTTGCTAAAATCCTTAATGAACCTACGGTAAAAACCAGCATGGCCTAGAAAAGATCTAATGTCTTTCACCGTCTTCGGTGGTGGAAGACTCAAGATTAAATCAATTTTTGCTTTGTCAACTGCAATGCCCTTGTTAGAAATTATGTGCCCAAGAACTATACCTTGCCTAACCATAAAATGACATTTCTCCCAATTCAAGACAAGACTTTTCTCTTCACACCTCTTTAACACTAGGGTTAAATGATGCAAACACTCATCAAATGAATCCCCAAACACGGAAAAGTCATCCATGAACACCTCAAGAAACCTTTCAACCATATCCGAGAAAATACTAAGCATACACCTCTGAAAGGTGGCGGGTGCGTTACACAACCCAAAAGGCATTCTCCGATAAGCAAAAGTCCCAAAAGGGCAAGTGAATGTAGTTTTCTCTTGATCCTCGGGTGCAATGGGGATTTGGTTATAACCGGAATATCCATCAAGAAAACAATAATAATCATGTCCGGCTAACCTCTCAAGCATCTGATCGATAAAAGGGAGAGGAAAATGATCTTTCCTCGTGCCCGAGTTCAACTTACGGTAGTCAATACAAACTCGCCATCCAGTGGTCATGCGGGTAGGCACTAACTCCTTCCTATCATTTGTGAATACAGTTACCCCTGATTTCTTGGGAACAACCTGAACTGGACTGACCCAAGAGCTATCCGAAATGGGGTAAATAATACCAGTATCCAACAATTTGAGCATTTCGGCTCGGACAACCTCCTTAAGATTAGGATTAAGCCTACGTTGCATTTCACGTGAAATTTTGGCATTATCTTCCATATGAATACGATGCATGCAAACAGTTGGACTTATTCCTTTAATATCTGCTATAGTCCACCCAAGTGATGCCTTATGTTCTTTCAGAACATTTAGCAATTTACTTTCCTGTTCAGCAGTCAATGTTGATGAAATAATAACAGGTAAAGTATCATCAGAACCTAAAAACTTATATTTGAGGGTGTCTGGTAATGGTTTAAGGTCAAGCTTGGGTGGCTTCTCAACTGAAGGGACGGGTTTTGACTCACTAAGTGGAAGGGGTTCAACTTTAGACCTCCATGAATAACTAGGAACCATACTAGGGGGTGCATCAAGCAAAGCATTCATTTCCCTAATGGAATTATTAATATCGAAGTCTAAACCAGAATGAGTCAAACAAACCGTTAGGGGATCATCTAAGGCGGACTGCGGAAAGGAATTTTCCACCAAACTCTCAATCATGTCAACCTCATGGATGTCTTCAGACTCGGGGGGTTGTTGACTAACATTAAAAACGTTGAGTTCGACAGTTATGTTGCCAAATGACAATTTCATAATTCCATTCCTGCAGTTAATGATGGCATTGGATGTGGCTAAAAATGAACGACCCAAAATGATTGGGATGTGACTCGAGGGATTGTGAACAGGTTGCGTATCAAGAACTATAAAGTCCACAGGATAATAGAATTTTTCAACCTTGATAATCACATCCTCTATAACACCACGGGGGACTCTGACAGACCTATCTGCCAATTGCAGTGTCACTCTAGTCGGTTTTAACTCACCAAGACCTAATTGCTCATAAACAGAATATGGCAACAAATTAACACTTGCCCTTAAATCCAATAATGCCTTATCTATCATATGGTCACCGATAATACAAGAAATAGTCGGGCAACCAGGATCTCTATACTTAGGCGGGGTTCTGTGTTGAATAATGGAGCTCACTTGCTCGGTGAGGAAGGCTCTCTTTTGCACATGTAGCTTCCGCTTCTGTGTGCAAAGATCCTTCAAAAACTTGGCGTAGCTAGGAACTTGCTTGATAGCATCGAGTAGTGGGATATTTATGTGGACTTGTCTAAAAATTTCCATTACATCAGTTACATTTGTTCCTTTCTTTGCAGGAGCTAACCGTGATGGAAACGGGGCTCTAGGCAAGTGAGATGCCTGAGTGGGGTCAGAGTCAACATGAGCATCTGTAGAAGGTGAGGCTTTATCAGCCTCCTTATCAGATGGAGATACAACCTGTTTTGACTTAGACGTGGATGCACCAATACTCAACTCGGGCATTTGTACTCGATTGTCAACCTGTTTTCCACTCCTAAGGGTAGTAATAGATTTGACATCTTCATTGTATGACTCAGATGTACTACCAACTGCGAATTGACCCTTTGGGTTTGGAACAGGTTGACTAGGAAATCTCCCTGGCTCTCTCTCAGAAGAAGACTGAGTAATCTTACTCACAGCTATCTCAAGTCTTTGAGTCGTGACTTTCAACTCAGATATGTCCTTAGAATTCTGATCCATTATACTTGCTGAGCGGTGCAAAAGCTGATTAATCGTTTCTTCTAAACTTGATGTGTTGGATGGATGAACTTGGTTATGGTGGGGCCTAACAGGGTTAGGGGCTTGAGGAGCCTGGGAAACAACAACAGGTCCCCCTTGGTGTGGGCCATGGGCCCAGGAGAGACTTGGATGTTTGGCGAACCCTGACTGGTAATAGTTAGGTTGCGGATGATTGCCAGGTCGCCGTATCGCATTAAAAGCGTTGACTTGCTCAGCATAGTATGCAGGATAATCGTTCTGCAAGTCACAATTAGCTATTGAATGACCAGGACTCGAACATGCAGCACATACTTCAGATGAAGCGTTTGCGGGAAGTGCAGGTTGAGTCAAATTCAAGAGTGCATCTATTTTTGAGTCATGGTCATAACAACCGTCTCTAACTTTGAGGCAGAAGGGGGTTGGACAGATGTATCTCTAACTTCATATATACCACCCTTACGCCTATCGGACTCCTTTCTCGAATAATCCCATTGCTGAGAATTTTCGGAAAGCGTATCAAAGAATTCCCAAATTTCATTGACGCTCATTTTCATTAATGACCCACCACTAGTGGCATCAATCATACGACGGTTTTGAGGGGTTAAACCGTCTTGAAAGTATTGAACTAGCCGCCACTTCTCGAATCCATGGTGGGGACATTTTACAATGAGCTCATTGAACCTTTCCCAACATTCATAGAAATGTTCACCCTCCTTTGTTGAAAATTAGATAAATCTCTTCGGAGGGCATTTGTTTTATGAACAGGGAAGTATTTTGTCAAGAACTTTTTTGACAACGCATCCCAAGATGTGATGGATCCTATCTCTAATGCATTTAACCACGATTTCGCCTTGTCTTTTAGAGAAAAGGGAAATAACCTAAGACGGACCGAATCATCAGAAAAGTTTTGGTACTTCAGGGTAGCGCAAATGTCAAGAAATTCTTTGACATGAAGATAAGGGTCTTCTTTCTCAAAACCATAAAAAGTGGGCAAGAGATGAATAATAGATGGTTTGAGTTCAAAACTGTTTGCATTTGTCTCAGGTAAGACAATGCAAGATGGAGCACTACTAGGAAGAGGGGCGAAGTAATCCTTAAAGGCCTTCCCCTCAGCCATCTCAGTGGACAAGGATGATGAACCTAAATAGGTAATGGGGACTTCAACGAATTCTTCGAATTCTTGTCGAACAAGTCTACTCTTAGAATCACGCACCCAAGTATGCATAAACTAATGGACAACGAAGGTGCAAAGTCAATACTCCTAAATAATAATAATAATTTTTTTTTTCAAAGCACTAACTCTAAAAATATACACAGACTCACACGCAATCAGCAACCAATAAATGCACAAGAAACATGCCTCCCTAAGCAATCAACGTTTTTGAGATCAATTATCTTTTTATTTTTGGGGGACAATTATTTCTTATTTAATCTTTATGACAAAGCAATGGGTGCTACAAGTTGATCCTAAGAGTGTACACTTTGCCCCACAAAGTTCAAAATCAGTAGGCTAGAGTTTTGTTTCAAAGAAACCGGATTATCGCACAAGAGAAGGAGGTCACAATAGGCCAATTAAGTACTTCCTTGTGCTACCGCTCTGTAAGCCAGTAGATGTGAGAACGATGTGATGTTGGATATACACTCGAGGCTTGTGTTCTTAACCCAAAACTATTGGTTACACCAATTCTTCTTGTGGATCGTAGCTTACTTATGACTCGGCGTACCGGGTAAATTACCCTTGTGGCAGTGGCCTCTCGGAGTTCATTGAATGATTAAACCCATCGTCACTTTCAGTTTGGTCAACACAAAAATTATTGGACTCACCTTGGTCTTGGTTGTCCTATGAACACCGTACCTAAAAGATGGCTCTATCTAACTTGCTAATTGATTTTAATTATATTAGGCTATTGGTTGCACACAGCTGAAGTGATGAGGTGGGGATATCAAGTCCCACCAGTTTCTATTTATAAGCTGGGTCTGCTTATTACTAAAGTTTAGCATCCACAATTGCAGAAATTTAACATCCAATCACACAATTTCAATCAATTACACCAAGCACCCTGGTCGCTAATACGTTGCGTGTGATAGAAATACTTACAGTGTTCGTATTCCAATCTGCACAAAACGTTAGCACAATTCAAAAAAAATGTCCGACTTCTTTTTATCCGTTTCACTCAACACACAAGCACATGCAAATAAATTTACTGGTCTTGGTCTTAGAAGTCGGATTTCTAAATCACAAGAGATTATTGGGTACAATTAAAATTGTTTCCCTATAATTTCTTTTGACTTAGAGAATTTTAGGTTTTTTTTTTTTTTTTGTGATTAAACAAAATGAAAAATAGTAGAGTTTAAAAATTATTACACCACACGCTCGTAAAACGAGGTGAAAATAAAATTAAAACTCTCCTCACAAAATAAATGAAAATAAAAAACTTTGCTTGATGCTCTGCAGGATTGTTCAATCTTCTCGAGAAGCGTGTAATATGTAATATATGCTTCCTGCCTATTAATACCTGCAAAAATAACAAAAGCAAAATCAAGTATCAAACTTCTAAGACTTAAAAGAAATAACAAAAAAATAAAATAAAATCAAGCCTATCCTAAAAGCAAAAGCAATAGCAATCTATATCTGACCTATTTTTTTTTTTATTATTATATTTTTTTTAACCTAAACTACAAATAGTGAAAATAAACTCTTAAATTCAATTACACTGTTACAGTCCCCGGCAACGGCGCACAAAACTTGATGCAAATTTAACTAACCTAAATAAATAGGTTAATTTAATCTAATTTTAATAACTGCAAGTGCACAGTGTCTAACTGGTAGACAATGGCAAGTACAGGTCGATCCCACAAGGACTGTGGTTGCAATTAAATTTCAGGGTTTATTTAAACTAATTTAAATTGGGGTTACAACAATTAAAATATCTAAACTAAAAATCAAATTAAAAACAAAATAAAAAGTTTTAAAGAATATGAGAAAGGAAACCAAGGCATTGAATCCACCACAGGTTCTTTGAGATTTGTGTAATCAAAAATATTGTTTTCAAGATTTAACATGACTAACCTAAAGATTAATCTAAGTTCACAATTGATTTAAGCATAGGTATAAACCCCTAGAATTGCGTGTCTTCTTACGGCACACACAATCACAGGTTTATTTTAACTAATCCTAATCCCTAGCATTACGTGTCTTCTTACGGCACACACAATCACAGATTCAGATTAATTGATTAAATCAGACTTTTGAATTTCAACAAAGAGTATTTCTAACTACCGACTAGTCTAGATAATTAATCAAGATATAATCAGTGAAAGCAAATTATTGAAAATCATAAATCAAATGTGTTTAACGTTCAAGCATAAAGAAAACAATAAATTTAAATACACAAACTCTAGGAAACCCTATGGTTACATCGTAGCCTTGGCGAATGGTTTAGCTGGTCATGGTGGCGGTGGGCACAACGTCAATGGAGGTGGAAATCATCTCTGCACGGACGCGAATCCCGAGAAAACTGGCCAAAAACACTCTGTGGTGGCTCTTACAGATAGCTGGGGTGTGAATAGCCAAATAACCAAATAACCAAATAAACCAATTCCCGCCTCTGCTACAGTAGCGCTACAGTGCTGCTACACTCCGGTCGTCTTCTCCAGCGCGACAGTGGCTCTCGCGGTGGTTTTCTTTGCTCCTCGCGACCTCCCTCGACCTTAGAGTGATCCTAGAACCTGCAAAGACGAAAGAACAGTGAAAATAAACCAAGAAAACAGCAACAAAAACCGAAGAGAAATCGGGAAGAGATTCCCTGTTTTTGCTTCCTGTCGCGACTGTTCCCACGGAGTTCCTTCGTTCCTCGCGGCCTCCCTCGTCCTCAAAGTGATCCTAGAGCCTGCAAAGACGAAAGAAGTGAAGAAAGACCAAATAAACAGAGCAAATTCGGGAGAGGAAACTCCCTGTTTTCGCTCCGTTTCCGCTCGGTTGCGAGCTCTGTCGCGGCTGTTCCCGCGGTCTGTTGTGGTGGTTGGACTCATGCAGAGGTGGTGATGAAGGTGATGGATGATGTGGGTTGAAGGACGGTGAAGATTCGGGCGTGAAACAGGACTGTCACGTCCCTGTTTCACGGTGGTGGCGGTTGTGGGTCTGTTGCGGGGTGGCTGATCGTGGTGGAGGCGGAGCTTAGTGGTGGCGAGGTGATGATTGCTGGGTGGTCTGAACAGAGAAGGAGTGAGAGATGGATAGGTGGTGTTTGATGGTAGAGGACGAGGAGGAGGTGGTGATGGCGGGATTATCGTGCTGCCGGCTCTCCTATCGAGCGAGGATTGCCGGCAGGGTGGTGTGGTGGCTGGAAAAGAGATGAGGTGAGAGGGGCTGTGGAAGAAGAGAGAATAAGAGATCCCTCGTTCTCTAAGATTAGGGGAGCTAAATAGGGTTCTATTATCTTGGGCTTGGGTTTTTAGGTTAGCATTTTTGGATTTGGGCTTAGGTTAAATTAGGTGGATCTAGGTTGACTAGGGTTAGGTTTAGATATGTGACTCTCTGCTTTGTACCACCACTAGAATCGACCAATTGTCTGTCGCCTTAATACCATTTCATCGTTAACGCTCAAATTCCTACCAAGACATGAAAACGAAATAATTATTATAAATTATAATAATCGAAACACTAACATATATAAATTAAGGGATATATTATGTAATAATTATGTGAATATCAGGCTACATTCCCAAAGGAATGTACCCAATAAGCAAAAGCTCACTTGGGTCAGCAATAAAGCTGGTGTGAGAAATCTTCATCCCAAAATCAATAAATCCGCACATGACAACATAAAAATAAACAAAACAATAAACAACCACAACAACAAGTAGTTCCTCATTGAGGCAACAGTGTCATGCAAGGAAAACACAATTCAAATAATTTAGTTCCTCATTGAGGCAAATGTGTGATCATCCTAATAAATAAATATGCCCTTACTAGTACTTACGCTATAAAAGTTGATTATGACAAGTTTGACCTGCAGAAATATGAGTGGACTTGCCATCCTGGATGAAAAAAGTTAGAAACAATCGGATAATATTTCTAAGTTATCAATCCTCATAAATGTAATTTATTTTCAAACTTCGATACAATCATACCAGACTATTATTAAAATATCAACAAAACGCATTTTCTACCTTTAGGAAGACATATAGTTCTCATTCAATGGTTGAATGACCATTTAGTTTCTTCATTTAAGGTAATCATGCACATACACCAAAAAAAAAATCTCGCTTCTTTTCCACAATCACACTATCCTCCATGTGCCGAAATTCACCTCACCCAAGTGTGTCTCCCTTGCCTTCGAAACCACTCGGAGCGTACATGTTCCAAGTGGGGTGCCACCTCAAGGAACATGTCATCTCACCCGAAGTTCGATCCATGGCAAACATTTCCTAAATCTACACGTACAACCGAACTCACATGAAACGATGCACCGATATGCAAGCAAGTCTGCATACCCATAATAATATCACACGCATAAAACCAAGTCTGTATACCCAAAATAATATCACAGGTATACAACCAAGTCTGTATACAAAACAATTTCTTTCTTTTTTTTACATTTTTTTTCAGAGTTGTGGAAAAGAGCAAATAAATAAATAAATAAAACCTCAAAACTCTTTTATGGTGATGCTTTGTCAACCACGACAAATCAACCACAATGTTCACCCATTCTATTGGGGAAACAAATAATATTTGACACATTTTCCAAGTAAGCGTGTCACACTCTAAACTGTACAAACAAACGAATTTGGCAACCAGAGTATTAAAAGGTATTATCAGACACTAGTGTAACCGCATGAAACGTATGCTTATCATAAGCTCGTATGCCAATTTACAAATCTCATCTCTTTGCATCATATGAAAAACAATATGCATACCAATTCACATAAAAATACCAATACTCAAGCTAAAATAAGTGCTTAGTTAAATTCCAGCCAATATCTATTACTAGAAAAATTTTCTTCTAGACCAAAACTAAATAAGGGTTTAATCATACATAATACTAATACAGACAAGACATTATCTCATTACAACCCAATTTCGATGTCGAAATAAAATAATTTTTTTTTAATAAAAACTTGTCCAAGCAAATCAAAGCATCCATTCATAATATATCATTGTCTGCAAGTATCAATAGACTTCACTAAAACAGTGATTTAGCTTGATATTAAAATCCACTATTGCAAAGCAAGATGATGGTGTACAAAAGGAATTCATTCAAAGTGAAAATTCAAGCCTTTGCCCCCTTCGAAAAGGCAGAGTCACTGATCTTCAACGACATGCAACTCCTAGCAACCGTTGTGGTCTTACTCATGCATTCTTAATTGTCTGAAGGATAATTTGTCCACATCATGCCCACACTCTAAGGTGGCTAGCTAGATCAATTATACTGTTTGTTTTGAGAGTGGAAATCAATATCTAATGGATTCTCCATGTTCACCATATAGTGCTAAAATATACAAGTTCAAATTGACCATTAGACTATATGCTCCACAATTTACATAATGGGGTTCTAAGTTAGATTCCCTTGAGAAGTCTATGATGTAAACATTTACTTTGGAACATAGTGAAGAAATAAATCATCAAAACCAAAACATGGTACTTTCCTTAACACACTCTTTTGATATGACCTGGAATGATTTCATCTTCAACCAAGTAAGCCTTCGGCTTGGTCATTTATAATGACAATTCTATCAACATGAGTGGAGGTTCCCTTGTTCTCCTACCCTCTATCACCTAGGTGCTTCCCAGTATCAATTAGACTCCAACAAGTTAGAAAAATGCTTTGCATTAGTTAAAATTCAAACTAATACACCAATCATCATGCATAACTTTCACTACAAACAATAAAAAAAAAACTGAAGACATAACATCAAACACATGGAAGGCATTCAGAAAAATCTCCAAAATTGCAAATCGCAAAGGATTGCGCAGCCAACGCAATCATCCCACATCGTCTCCTCTCCTACTCGTAATCTCCCTGAACCAACTTCGAATCAGGTATGAAACAGACCCTAAACCATCCCTGCAAAACGCCCTGATTCAGTCATTGAAAACGCCATTGAACCACCCTTCAAACAGCTTCGAATCAACATTGTATGGGACCTTGAAACAACCTTAAACAGACTCTGATTTAACCCTGAAACCAACCTCGATTCAGCCTTGAAACCCGCTCTGAAAACCTCCTGTTTAAGCCCATACACGCACCTGAATCAACCTCGATTCAGACCCTGAAACAACCTTGCAAGCATACCTGAATTAGTTCTCAATCACCTAGTCACACACGTACTCTCTTATTTTCTTTCCTCTCCATTTATCTTCTTTGATCCTCATCACTCCAATCTCTGTCTTTATCATTTCAAGCTCATTATCGACAACTTTACACGAGCTATTGAATAAGAGTAATTACAGGCATTCCATCAAACAAGTGAGATGCACTACATTCTAAAGTTATTGTACCTTCAATCAATTATGAGATTCAATTCATTCAAGGACATAATAATTGCTAGAACAAAAACTAAACCAATACAAAATGATCATGTAACCTACCCAAAACAAAAGGCAATAGAATAAACAATCCAAATCAAAACTTAGAAATAAATCATAACACACAAAACATACCCATTTCTTGTACCAGTTGAGTCATAATTTTTTTTAAATAGATGCTTAAAACAATTACATACAAAATAAATACAAACCCATTTCAGAAAATAAAAAAAAATAATGCAAACCCAGTCCTTCAATCAACTATATTGAGCTATGAGACACAATTTCACAGACTAAAAATAGGTTCGGAAAAGAGATCAAAGTAACAACACCCAGAAATCTAAAATCTAGGAAATTGAATAAGGGAGGAAAAGGGTACAAGAGAAATCTCACCGATCAGCACATAGCCATCGCCATCGAGACCTTCACGAAGACCTCTCTCTCACGCCGTCATCCCCTATTTGTCGCAGCACCACACCATTCCCAGAGCCGCCAACAAGAAGAAGAAAACGTGAAGGGGAGAAAATGAAGGAAGAAGGAGAAAAGAAGAAAGAAGAAGGAAGAAAAAAAGAAAAGGTTTCTCTTTATAAGGTGGGTGGCTATTCGCCCCCACTAAAATTCTAAGGGCAGTCCGTCCTTTAACATCACAAAATAAAACCCTAATCATTAGTTTAATAAATGTCCAAAACCAAGCCCAAATACAATTGAGTAACAACCCATCAACATTGGGGTTTACAAATTTTTGGCAAAATACACATACACACCTTATCCTATTTAGCCATGGCAAACAAAAATCTCTTTCCTCAATAAATGAGATTACAATATATGCCACAATTAATAAATAAGAATTTTTTATATTCATTTAATTAGGCGGGTATTACAGATTCTCAAGCTAGTCAAAACATGAAAGTTGTAGTACTCTAAGTTATCTAATAAATACAACTTGAATCACTTGAAAATGTTTTCAAATGAGCAAGTTATGATAATTTTAGTAAAGTCGCACAAATCTGTCCAAAAAATGAAAACGGGATAGTGTTCTTGACTTTCGACCAATTTATGTGTTCGATTGAAACCGATTCTGAAGTTGGTCAAAACACAAAAGTTGTAGTACTCTCAGTTATCTAATAAACACAACTTGAATCACTTGAAAAAAATTATGTTCTGTGCGTCTTTACTAAAATGACAATAACTTGCTCATTTCAAAACATTTTCAAGTGATTCAAGTTATGTTTATTAGATAACTTAGAGTAATACAACTTTTGTGTTTTGATGAGCTTGAGAATCAATCTTAATTGAGGGTTTAAATTGGTTTAAAAGTTACCCTATTTTTTCGTTGAGTTTGGGTTTGTTTGTTATGTTAAGTTATGCATATTTATTGAGTTTGGGTTTAAAAGTTTCAACTTTAAGGGTATTTTGAGAGTTTTCGAGGGAGAGAGAAGAGATTTGCAAGAGATTTGAGTGTGGGAGAGAGATTTGGAAGGGGAGATTTCGAATGGGGGGGGGGGGGGGGGGGGGGGGGTGGGGAGGAACCATTACCTTGTCGATTTGAATTGTGAGGGAAAAAATGGATGGTTTTTGTTTTTATACGTGGTGTGAGAAAGTAAATAAAAAATAAAAAAATTCAATGGTTGTGTGAGAAAGAGGATATGGTGGTGCGAGGTAGTCGTTGCCTTATAGATATTCATGTATACCATTAATAAAAGATTGCTTTGTGCCAAAACACTTGTACCCAACCACTACTCTGTGCAAAACCACCAACTGAGTTGTTGTGCACTCTTTTCTCCTGCGCGAAAGATGACTGCCATCTTCCTCTCTCCACATCTCTGTGAAAATGAAGTTTGGGTTCATGTTTTATACTATGTTCATCTTGTTCCGTTCGAACCCGTTTGTCATGGAACGAGGTCGAGATGAGATCTATCTCTTCCCGTTTACACCCCTAGGTTTGGCAAATCAAAAAAATGTGACTCGTTTTGTTATCGGGCCCAAAAATAAAATACAAACACAATCTGTTAGGAAATAGGTTCACACCCCCCGATCTTTTGACCTGTTTTAGCACAAAAACTTGCTTCGACCTAACTCTTGTCCCTTTTTTCAAAAATGAAGTTTTTAATAGTTGATGTTTTAAATCCATTTCGGTACTTGGTGACTATGTTTTAAAAAGAGAGAGATAGTTAATAGTAGAAAAAATCGATAAGTATGGAGTTCCACAATAATTACCTGAGCTAACAATGCAAAAGTTAATAGTTCTTGTTTGATCGAATGGAGTCCCACATGAATGATCACAATTCTCCGATAAAATTGGTGGAGGGTTCAATTGACAAGCGAGTTAATTTTAATGGAAAATGTTATATGCACATGGAGTTTGACATTCCGACGCTCATTTACAATGGGCAAATTGTAGAAATTGTCCTTTTCAAGTACTATTGATATAAAAGTTGTTAATAATATTTGTTGAAATTTCAAAACTTAAAAATAAATAACAATTAATAGCGATAAATATAATATATATTATGGTTCATATTCCATAGTCTAGACATAATTTGTCAACTGTACTAGATCGTCATAACATGCATGTGCTTTGTTAAGAACATTGCACTAACTTGTTAATAAACGTATTAAATGAAGAAAATGAAATGTTTAATTTTATTGAAACATATATTTGAATGAAACAAATTGGCTTTGAGAACTGTTTACCCAACAACACCAACAATTGGTGACCTTTAGTTTGACCTACAAAATAGAGACATAACTTTGGGATACTCTAGAGGAGGAGTGCCTAAAACTCTTATTTACATTTTGATGCGTTCAAATCTGGTCTTCTAGAAATATGACCTGCAAAACAAATGTTAAATTGCCAAAGACTACCTATTTGGTGGTCAAAGGCACTCTGATGCATAAGTCAGTAAATATGTAAAAGATAGAGCTTAATATAGAACTCGATTAAAATTGCATACCTTAGTCGAATGTTCCATTTACCTTATATAGTGAGCGTTATTAATTCTCTAGGTGACTTAAGCACGAGGCTTAACGAGGGGAGACATTATCTATAACAATCTCATTCTTTATGAAGATACGTCCTTGGAGAGTAACTCTCTCCATGAGTTACTCTCCATGACTCTTTTTCTCTGTAACATTCCTCATCTTTAAGAGTGAACTTCGTTGGGTCTAGATTTGGGCATCTGACTACAATTTGATCTGAAGGGCCTTTTTGGGCTTTAATGACTGGATCCGCCTTTTTGGGTTTTGTGAGTCGGCCCTGACTTGAAATACTTGGTTCTTGTGATAAGTGATCATTGTCTCATGTATGGTCGTGATGATAGTATGTATCATCAGCTACTCCCCCTTAGTTAGTGGTAGGGGTGAACATCCCATCCTGATCTCGTCCTGTCTCGTCCCGATTGTTTCGGGTCCTATTGGGATTGATCAATCTCATCCCGATCCCATCCCGTCCCGATCTAGAGTGGAATGGGATCAGGATAGAGATTTTCAATCCCTCCCGTCTTGAAATGATTTTTTAATCATTATTATTAATAATTATTATTACTAATTTAATATGTTTTTATTTTAATATCTTGTGATCAAATCACTTATAGTTGCATTGGCCTGAGACTCCAATTTATATGACATGTTTAATTCAGATGATTGGTTCTTGCTGATCCCCATGGAGGTCAAGTAAACTATCTTCTACTAATTTAATTGATTATAAGTCAGGGGAAATCTGTCATGGCACCACACCAAATTAGCATTTTTGTAACAACCCCCAAAACAATATCATCCCTAACAATTTTACACATTTTCACAAACAAAGTGATACAATAATTGTATCACCATGAAGAGTATGGTTATAAAAGTGATACTATTCATGGTGATCCAACTTCTTGTATCATTTTTTTGTGTAACTATTTTTCATTTTTGGGACTAAATTTAGTTTTGACTTGAAATTGTTTCGTAGATTGTAACATCTCAAAAGTGATATTATTTTTAGAGTTGTTACAAAAGTACCAATTTTGTGTAGTGTGGTAGTCTACAGTGACATTAATTGATTCGTAATTATTAATTTAAGCCAACTTGACAACAACTTTCAAGTCACTGCCATCTATCTCTCTTTGTACTTATATAAAGGTCTTGATGTTCACTCCAGCAAACTCGTTGATCTTCATTTCTAATTTGGCCATGCATCATAATACTTGTCACAACCATATGGTATCTTTCCATATTGGCATTATTCTTAATATGGGTTCAATCATAGGGAAGGTGGGTTGGAGCTACTTATGTATGGAACTTTTTATATTTATATCAGTACCCATTTGTTATCATTTAAGAGATTGGCAAGCAAGAAAATTAAAGCTGCCTATACTCGTATTTTATACCTTCCAAACTCTCTGATTAAAGTTATTGAATTAGATGGCGTACTCTTGTTTTTCTTTTTTCCTTTTGATAGGATAATATTTTCATTTTTGTGCTTCATTATTACCCGGCTGATCCCATCCCATCCCGAACCCGTTTGGGATGGGATGAGGTATATTCCGTCCCGATTCCGAATGAACATGATTGGATAAGGATGAAGTTCATCCTCTCCCATCCCGTCCCGTGCCCACCCCTAGTTAGTGGGTATACTGATGTGGCCACTAACTATACGACGGTTGGACTTTCAATTTCATCATTGGCTCATTGCAGTGCATTTAATGTTAGCAACTTTCGATGTGGTTCTATTACGATCTCTCACATGTCCGTTTGTTTTTGCACTTTTTTGAGATTTCGTGCAGCCACCATGTCTCGCACATCATACTATTAGTAGTTCATTCATTGCTCAACTTTATAAAAAGGGGGGGGGGGAGTGATGGTTGTGTTTTTCTCTTTACGCTATTTTTGAAATCAGAGTTTACCTTTTTCCCTTCATCGCTCTCTTATTTGTTCAATTCCTTTCCGATGTCTACTAACAATATACTAGATAATGAGGCGCTTGGCATTTGTGAGGCGTTATTCTCGCCTAAGAATATGTTGCAAGCGACGTTGGAGAGTGTTCGTGTTGATTACTCGTTGCCTTCCGACCTTGAAATTGTTCATAACGATAGTCCTTGTCATCCACGGCCTGGCTACATTGCATTTTATCCGTGTATGCTTTAGTCGGGTCTTAGGTTTATGGTTCTGGAGATCTTTTGAGATTTATGAGGGTTATAGTTTCTGCTTGTGCATGAGCCATTCGGTCTGGCTTTCCTTTAACTGTTAGGATCTTGCATTCTGTGGTGGGGCTTATACTGAGCAATAATAATATTTGTTTCTCTAATCCCCTGCCTGCTCTGTGAAACTCAATGATGATTACAGGGACAAGTCGAGGTTTTGGTTTTATGCTTCCGTCAACTCTGGCTACTTTAAGTTGTGGGGTCGATCATTCCGAGTCCCCAAGAATTTGAAAATTTTGCACTTGTCTCCAGAGGAATAAGATATCAATGATCACTTTTTGAAACTTCCTCGAGTTGTTGTCAAGTCGTTCCTTGCTACGTATGTTGTGGAGTGTAGTGGCTTGTACACTATGAATGAGGCGAAAAACAGGTGGTGCTTACTGAAGCTCGGTTGCTGAGATCACTACTCGTGTTGATCCTGTTGGTGTTAGTGATGCTAGCATTGATGGAAAAGTGAGCTCCGACAAGATGGTTACGGATCTGAATGCTCTTGTTGGCATTGGTGGTGCTAGCTCAGCCACTAGAAAAATGAAGCTTCTAAGGCATGCTAGTCCATCGGAGCAACTGGCAATAAGCCCTGGCTGTGTTCCCAAGAAGAAACTGTTTGCTGGTTCCACTCAGACTACTACTCCTCCGAGGTTATCTGGTGAGCAGGGTAGAAAAGAAGGTCACCTATCTTTTGAGAAGGTTGAGGAGATGAACCAAGCTTTGGAGGGGATAAAAAAGGAGGTGATCCGTCCATTGGACAAGAGTGAGAAGAGGCTCATTTCCACTCATGGCGTGCCCGACTTTGTCGAGTGGTCTGATGATGACCCCCGCATATCAACAATACGATTCTTTATCTAGCTGTGGAGCAGTCGAAGGATCTGAATGTGACGAAGACCATAGCTGACTTCAACTTTAACCCACTGTGCAAATAAGATGTCGTTGATCGGGGTCAGAGTTCTAAGGCTTTTCTTCCTTATTCTCTTATTCGTGGTGATGACACAGTGGAGTTTCATGCTTCTCCGCCTACTCGTCACACTTGTGTTGCTATTGCTGCCACTATTCTTCTCTCACTCTTGCCACTACCGCTTCTCAAAGAAATAGGCAATAGTGGTTTTTCCGTTATCAATGCTACTCCAACTGTTCTTCCGACAGTTGGGGTGGAGCTTTAGTACTCCCGGATCCCCAAGTTCTTTGTCCACTGATTGGTTGAAAGGAGCGCAATCTGAAAGACATTCGTATTAAGTTGGATGAAAAGTTTAGTTGGTTGAATGAGATTGACGTGCAAAATAATGGGTGTAATTTTATCAACGAGTGGCATAGGCGGTTGGTGGAGAGGGTTTAATGCCCGTGCGGGAGCCTAGTAGTCATCTTGACCACGACTTTAAGTAGATAATGGAAGGGATGAACCACATCACTTATGCTGGGGCGATGGGGTCGGATTATCAAGCTCCATGTGGTCAGGTGGCTGCTTTTGAAAGTAAGATGACATGGCGGTTACTGGTGTTTTCTCACGTTCTTCGTCAGTTGGACACATTGAAAGCTCATTGTATGGAGAAGGACAAGGCAGTTGGGGCTTCTTTGACAGGGTTGAGGTTGTGCGGGACAATTTCATTGCTTGAGGCTTCGATGATTGAGTTGAACGAGGTCCGTGACCGGTTGGATGTTGTGGAGAGGGAGTTGTCTGTTGAGAAGGCTAGTCATGATGAGGCCAAGTGTTATGGCATTGAGCAACCCGTCAGCCATAATGTTGTTGAGGAGTGGGTGGTGCAGTTAACGATTGCGCTTAATGATGTTAAAGCAGATGCTTCTGCAATGCTATCCACTGTTGAAAAAAAACTCGTTTCGGCCAAGAACGAGCTTGCAATAGTCAAGGACAAGCTGAAGATTGCGGAAGCGGTGGATTGGAGGAGAGTCATTGATGGTTGAATCGATATCCTCGACTACATGGAGGGGGATGATCTCGATTTGACTAGATATCATGGTTTGGTCGACCAGGTTTTGGAGAACGATGACAATGAAAAATGTGTTGCGAATCCGCCAAGTGATCCGGTTGATGCAGAACCATCGTCTCCTCCTCATTCCGATCCTGCCCCATCACCTGTCCTTGTTGAAGAGAAAGTTTTGTCCCCTTCTGCTACTAATGTTGTTGTCCATCCTCCTTTGAGTGTTCATGCTAATGATGTTTTGGTCACTTCTACTGTTTCCTCTCCAACTGTTTTATCTTCTTCTCCGAATGTAACTGAGTAGATCAATGAATGACAAGTTCTTCTTTGTTGATATTCTTATGTTTTGTCTTTCTCGTAATTATTGCTCTTTGATATGCATGTTTTCCAGCCAGATTGTGTCTTTAATTTGTCGTGATCGTAGTTTATTTATTATGTGGATCAATCACGATATCTAATCGTACGCAATAAACATGCGTTAATCTCTTTATGTATCTTGGTAGTTTAGACTTGGTTGCGTTTCTGCCTTTGCGCTTGTTTGTTGACCATCTAAAACTTTCATTTCTTTTGACTCGTTAATTGGGCTGTGAAGTTTTACAAGAATTCTAACTTATAGGTCCATATTTTTTAGGTATGCTTTGTGGTCTGACATATTGGTCGGGCCAGAAGGTTTTATGAGTAAGTTGACTTATATGTCCATACTTTGTAAGTGTACTTCGTGGTCCGACATGTTGGTCGGGCCAGGAGATTTTACGAGTAAATTTGACTTAGGCGTCCAAACTTTTGTAAGCACGCTTCGTGGTCCGACATATTAGTCAGGCCGGGAGGTTTTACGAGTAAGTCGACTTACGTATGCAAACTTTTGTAGGCATGCTTCGTGGTTAGACATATTGGTCGGGCCAGAAGGTTTTTCGAGTAAGTCGACTTATACGTCCATACTTTTGTAGATTTACTTCATGGTTCGACATATTGGTTGGGCCAAAAGGTTTTTCGAGTTAGTCTGACTTATACGTCTAGACTTTTGTAGATTTACTTTATGGTACGATATATTGGTCGGGCCATAAGGTTTTTCGAGTAAGTCGACATATACGTCCAAACTTTTGTAGATTTACTTCATGGTCTGACATAGTGGTCGGGCCAGAAGGTTTCCCGAGTTAGTCTGACTTATACAACCAGACTTTTGTAGATTTACTTCATGGTCCGACATATTGGTCGGGCCAGAAGGTGTCTAGAGTTAGTCTGACTTATACATCTGAACTTTGTAGATTTACTTCATTGTTGATCTGATAAGAAGTTTTATGTTTACATCTATCTTATACGTCTTGACTTTTTACTCGTAGCTCGATATGCTAGTCATGCCAATTGCTTTAAGAGTAGATGCATAGTCTGACTTTGACGTCTTGACTAAACTTGATTGTTTGAAAGTAAGATGGAGGATTTGAATTTGGAAGCTTTATTGATAATCCTGGTTCAAATGCACGACATTCCACGGTCGTAGTAGTTGTTCTCCCTTTTTGTCTTTCAACTGGTATACTCTTCGTCTGTTGAATTTTTTTTAGTGTTAGTGTTTCGTCTAGTCGCCGACACTAAATGTGTGATGGTATCTAATATGGCTCTTAGTGCTTCATTGTCATTTTTTTCCCAAAACTTTTTGGTTCAGAATGTTGGTCATCTCAGCTTGTCTGCTTGCTTGTGGGTCGTTACTGAGAAGTGTTGTTTGGTACTTAAGTTTTCTTGCACTTGGTTTCCAGCATTGAGCTGTCTTCAGCTTGAGATTCGACGTTCATCTGGTTGACCACCAGTTTGGAGTTATTGAAGACGTTGATTTCTTTCATTTCTGAGTGTTTGGTCAACTGCAATATCCCGCTGTTGTTGCTTCATACTAAGCTAAAGTCAATTGTTTTTTTTTTCAATATTACACTTTCCGAGTTGTGCAGGATTATTCCTGCTCCTCTTCCCTTATTGTTGGATGCTCTGCTACAACGTAGGATTTATTCGTGAACAGTTTATTTGGTGTGTTTGTTCACTTGATCGTTGCTTGGTTGATGGTTGTTAGTATTGCCCATCTCACCGTTTTTATGGTTATTCTGGTTTGTGCAGCGCCGATCGGAGCGGTTGTTCAGTCGTGACCATGATGAGATGAGCTTGGAAGTATGATTGTAGCTTTTTTGAAGATACGACCAGGGCAAATGCTAGTTTTTCAAGAGTCGAGTAGTTTACTTCTGCATTCACAAATGTTTTGTTGGTGTTGCATGCTGGCTTTTGTATGCTTTTGGCTTTATTGGTAGACCGTATGTTGTAGAGTACTTATATTTGTTCTGGATCAGCTTTGTTTTCGAATTGTCTTGAAGCCTACTTTGGTGTCGTTCCTCCTTTTGTCTGTCCAGTGTTTGGTTGATCTCCTGGATTGAGCACATCCAACTATGTATATGACTCGAGCTTGAATTATAGTGGTTTTTTCCTTTGTTGATGAATTCAAAATGTTTCTTAACCAAATCCTTGAGTCTGCATTCTTCAAGGTACTCCAATTGATGACATTTTCAGCAACAAAGTGAGCTGAGTGGAATTCAACACCAAATTGTCCAATCATGCTCACAATAACTCCAGCTGCGAAGGCTTCCATGAATTCCTTGGCTTCAGACCCTGCAATGGTGCCGAGATTGTCCACCAAATCGGATTTTGTTGTGTCGAACCCACTGTCAATGATGGAAAATGTGTTGTTGGAATTGTTGGGGACAATGTGGATAAATAGCTCTTGGTTGGGAATCGAGCTTGCATTTATCGGCGAGACCTTTGACTATGATTAGCTGGATGATCTCCCCTTGAAATGCAAACGTCTCTGTGTCCCCCATTGCGAGTTGTTGTAATGGCTAATCTGGTCTCCTTCAATTACACTGGTTCTCCTACTTCGATTTAGATCAACTCGAGTGAGCGACACCGCTGATCGCTTCTTTGATCGATCATATCATTTTTTTCTCTAGCTATGCCGTGTAGGGCATATATCAGTTTTTTTTTAGCGGTGTCTACCTTCTCTTTTCCTTCGGACTGCTTGTCTGGCAATCCGACGAATTCTTCGAGTCGCGAATTCTTTGAGTCTCCCTCTTTGAATCCAGTGTTCAATTTCGTCAATCAGATTGTAGCAGTCTTCCGTGTCGTGCCCGTGATATTTATGGAGAAAGTAATACTTGCTTTTATCTTGTCCATCTGGGTCTCCTCTCATCTTGAGTAGCCAGTTGATATCCTCCCACTCATCATGGACTTGAGGATGCTTGCTCAACTTGTTTTCAAAGCCGCATATGGTTTGTACGTCTTTTACTACACTCGTTACCGGTTTGTGTTTGGGTTTTATGGATTGCGACTTTCCAAGTTCTTGCTGGTTGAATTTGGATATTTCGTCCGTCTGTTGCCTTTTCGACTGATTGTTCTCCTCCCGAGGTCTGTCGTCTTTTTTTTTCTTCTTCCCTCCTCTCCCAAATTAATGGGAAATGTTTCCTTTCGGATTCGTTCTTCTTCTTGGTAGCCAACATTTCCTCAAGAATGATGTACTTTTGTGCGATCTTCAATAAGGTTGCCATATTTTTGGAGGATCTAGGTTCAGATAAATGTAAAATGGTCATCTCTTTAATCCGAAAGTGAAGATGGCAATGGCCGTGTTGTTGCTGCAACCATCAATCATAGTCAACTCGTCAGTAAAATGAGTGACGTACTCCCTTATGGCTTCTTCGAGCTTTTGCTTTATGTGGAGTAAGTAGTGCGGGCCCTTTCTCATTCGATGGTTGCCAATGAACCTCGTGATGAAGGCAGTGGCCAATGCTTGAAAGGAGTCTATCAATCTAGGTAGTAGACTGTTGAACCAACTCATTGTTGTGGAGGTGAGATTGGTCGAAAATGTTCGACATAGAATGAACTTCGTGCTTTCCTTCAATGCCATCATGTGGTGGAAGTGTCGTAGATGGTATGTCGGATCGGTAGTGCCATCATACGCTTTGAACTTTATGGGAGTGAACTTCTTTGGTAGAGGAGTCATCACGAGTGCATCAGAGAATGACGGTCTGCCCAATTCATACAACACATTAGGACCTATGACTTCAATCCAAATGGAACTTGTGTAGGGATTCCATCGCTCTGGAGGCCATCTTATTGTGGTTCGTTGCCTTCAAGATTCACTTGTTGAAGTTTTGCTGGAACTTCATTGTTTTCTCGGACCCGGTTGACATAATTCTATTGCGGTGGTGTTTGAACATGGTCGGCAGATTGAGCATGCTCCTGGGTATGTTTGTCCATAAATTTAATTAGATGATCCATCTGAGCAAGGAGTTGATCCATGTGAGGATCCGTGACTGTTCAGCCAGATGTCTGAGATGATTGGGCTACCACTGCTTTACCTGGCACAGTTAACCTGGTTGTTGCTAGGTTTGGAGCATGCACTATTGGTAACTCAACTTCACCAGTAGTGAGTGTTCCATTTTCTATAATTTTTTTTATCACTGATTAGAACTATGGAAGTTTCTAACTACAAACTCTTTTTCAGAAAGGAAACTATTGTTTCCCCACGGATGGTGCAAAACTGATGCGTCCAAATCTGGTATCCTAGAAATTTGACCTGCAAAACAAATGTTAGATTGGAAAAGACCACATGTTTGGTGGCGGAAGGCACTCCGATGCTTAAGTCAGTAAATCTGTAGAAGATAAAGCTTAATCTGGACATAACTCAGTTAAAATTGCATACCTTAGTTGAATGTTCCCTTTACATAATTATATGGTAGTTGCTATTAATTTTCTGCGTGACTTAAGCATGTGAGGCTTAACGAGGGGAAAAGTTCTTTGTAACAATTTTCTCCTTTATGAAGATACATCCTTAGGGGAGTAACTCCCTCCACGAATCTTTTTTCTCTGTAACGTTCATTTTCTTTAAGGGAGAGCTTCGTTGGGCCTCTGACTACGATTTGATTTGAAAGGCCTTTTTGGGTTTTAATGACTGGATTTGCATTTTTGGGCTTTGTCAGTCGGCCCTGACTTGAAATACCTAGTCCTCGTGATAAGTGATCTTTGCCACATGTGTGGTCGTGATGACAGTCTTATTTGATGTATCATCACATTCAATAGCAAATGATGATTTTATATGGGAAAATGACTTATAAGGCCTACTTTTATAATTGTAGACCACATCATACTCTAACAATTAAGAATGTCTAAAAAAATGCCTATTTTTTTTGTAATTAGAGACTCTTAAAAGCCACAAACCCAACCCATGGTCTACAAATAATTAGAACATTCTTACCCTTTAACTTATGTGATCAATTTTCAAAAACAAAATCACATGGATTATATGTTGAGCCTCGACTCAATTCAGTACAATCCTCCCACCACCATTATTCTTATTTATCCATCTCTAACCCCAACTTTTCTTTGGATTAAGAAACCTCGTCTGACCTTGAGTCATTTTCAATCTCTTAGATACCACCACTTTGTACTCCTTTGATTTCTTCTCAACTACAAGTAATATGTTTTTCGAATATAACTTTCACACCTAACATTGAAAATGCATTAGAATTTGATTCCAATCTCCTGAAATATTATTCAATAGAACATACCGAGTTTTACATTGACTTCTTCTATTTAAATCACGATATTATTAATCGAAATTCATTCACCTTCTTAAAACCACTCATAAGTTTACTTCCAAAATTTTTATTTTTTTTTACTTCCAGAGTACCTAGCAAGAATTGATCAGTTGTGTTTCAGGGACATGAAACAACATTGAAAAAATATCAAATTGCGTTAAAATATTACATATGTTTATTTCAATGTAATTGGAATTTGAATAAATAAATAACAACATTATGACACTATGTCTAGGAATATGGGTATATTTGTCTTTTTATATATCTTTTAGCCATAGTTAGGTTTTGTAGCCTTTAATAGTCTTGAATTACAAAAAATAACCCTTTTTTATGCATTTTCATTTGTTAGGGGCTTATTTGGTTTACAATTATAAAAATTAGGCCTTATAAATAATTTCCCATTTATATTGCTAGCTAATTCTATGTCTATTTTATTGAATCCAACAAGTAATACATATGCAAAGGATAATTCAAACATCTTGTATATCACTTGTCAGTCTTAACAACACAGTCCCTACACAACCATCATCACCTATTGGATTAGATGTTTTTCCAACATACCACACCCTCTTCCACTTTCACAACGGGTGTGTTACATTGCTCTAGTAACTGTAATGACAAAAATATCAATTGGAATGCTCATTATATGGAAAAAGTTATTGATCTATTGGGGGATGTGGGGGAGGGAGTTATGAGACTTAAATTAGGGATGACAATGGGGCAGATTTTCACGGACATCCGCCCTGCCCGCCCCGTTTGGGGCGGTTTTGGCTATGGCTCAATGGAATTCGAGGCGGATACGGTTATCCAAATAGCATCCGTCAAATATTCGGGGCAGACACGAATTTGGCCATATCCGCTCCACGGATATCCGTTTATGTGTCAAAATTACAAAAATACCCTGCCCCTTAAAAAGCAAAAAAAAAAAAAAAAAAAAAACCTAACCCTACCCAATGTCTCCTCCACCATCTTTACAGATTTGTTTGGTATGATTATCTGATTCTTTCTCACTTTGCCTTGTGTTATGATTCTAGTAGCAGATGATGAATATATATATATATATATTTTAAATTGGTTCGTTGACCTTTTTTATTTATTTATTGATCCATGCTCGAAGGCTACATGACAGACCCTATAGGGTTAACCAAACCAGGCCCGAAGGCTACAATATTGTTGCCACTTAATATCCTCGTCGCCTCCATCTGGCATAGAGATTTGCTTTCGCTTCGGTCCATCGCCTCCACCTTGCATAAAGACTCGCTTTCGCTTTCGCTCCGGTCTAGTCCATCTAAGCAACTGCATTCAATACCTGAAGGCTTATCAATAGATGGAGCAAATGTGCTCCTAATAATTGGGTGAAAACTCACAAAATCCTAACTGGTGAGTCTCGAATCCGCGACCTCTTACAAGGAGAGTGGATGTCCAACCAACTGAGCTACACTTGGTGGACGCAGAGGATGAAATATGATTTGGTTCAACCATCAGTTGAGCAAAGTCGTGATCTCCGAAACCTGCTCCTCCTCATTTTCCTCTTTTGCTTCCATAATTGTGATACGCAAC
Organism: Berberis thunbergii; assembly: GCA_003290165.1. NCBI lineage: Eukaryota > Viridiplantae > Streptophyta > Magnoliopsida > Ranunculales > Berberidaceae > Berberis > Berberis thunbergii. The sequence continues at coordinate 59,092 of QNQO01011231.1, read as the reverse complement.
AGGAACAAGAAATGGAGAAGGCGGTGGTGGTTCGGGAAACACATTAGCTTGGTGATTCACCAATAGATCAGTCGATTGCTAGTCCGAGGAACAAATTTAGGTGCTCGAGCATTGAGTCGGCTAAAGGAGGTGTTTTGAGACAAAAAATGATTTAAAGAAGAAAAAGATCGATCAACTGTTGTTGTTTGATCGATTGAAGATGATGATGCTGGAGGTTCTAGGGTTTCTACAATGGATTCTTGAGCCATAGGCAGGTAATAAAAGTGTAGAATATTGGGGTTTATAGAAAAAAGAGATGAGATTTAGACGAAGGGGGCAGTGGAGAAATCTTTTCAAGAGCGATCTCCTTCCTTCCCTGGACTGAGTGAGTGATTGATTTTAGTCGTTTCATATTCTCTCATATCTTCTTCTCACTCAACATTCATAACGCAAGACCACGCTGACTCAAATTCAACCTCCATGCAATTTCTCTATGCCCTTCCATTTCTCCTTATTCCCCCCAACCCCTAATCTCATTTACACTACATTGGTTCCTTTTAGCAACCAGGACTTTGTCAAGAGTATGGTGACTGAAGAGATCTCCCAAGAGAAAAGAAACACAAGAAGTGAGGAAGATGTGGTGGTGCAACAACCATGCAACAAGAACCAAGTTGCTAATCTCACATTACCAAGGCCTAGATTCCTTGATTTCAAGATCCAAGACAAGATTGTTTCGAACCAATCTAGTTCTACATCATCTTCATCGTCTTCTTCGGGTTCAAGTGGGATCACTGAAGTGTCTTCCAATGTATCTGATCATGAAGAAAATGGTAGTTCTAGTAGTGTTTCTTCCTAGAAATCAGGAATGAATTCTAAGTTTGGAGGCTTGTATTGAAAATTTGAATGACTTTCTTGTTCTTGATAATTCCTTTACCCAACTCAAAAACATTAACATTTCGCAAATTTAGAGAAATGACTTTATTGTTCTTGATCCATTTACAATACAGTGTATTATAATACAAGTTTCACAATTATATATGCCTGAAAATTTTAGGCCCAAGATGAAACTACAAAAAATTTCAGGCCCAAAACAACTTAGCGAGGCGGATTGGAGTGGGGAACTAGCAAAACTGCAAATTTGTAAATGGATTGGCGGGGCGGGGCGGATATCCAACAATTTGTGCGAGACGGGGATGGATTTTAAAAAAAATTTAAACGGATTCGAGATCCGTGATCGTTGACGGGGCGGGGACAAATTTGCTCAAATCTGCCCCAATCCGCCTCGTTGCCATCCTTAACTTAAATACATTTCATCGCATTTTATTAACTCTAGTATACATTAAAACTCATTAAGCTACATTATTTGTCGGTGCAAGTTGATAAGAGTGGCAATATCGCGTTATAAGACTAGAATGTCAATTTGCGTGCATTAATTTGGGTATTTTTGCTTAAATTATATTATGGAAGCATTGGTGTTTTCTTATTAAAAAGATTAAAAAAAAAACATTTGCACATAGTTGGCAACATGTAATACTCGGGGCTCAAATAAATGCTTGTTTATTGACCTTAGAAGTAAAATTTGAATCACTAAATTTTAAAAGAAAAACAAAATCATTTTCTCATTCATTTTTTTAGTCCTTGTTTGAAAGAAAGTTTGGCGGGATAGAAAAGAAAAGAAAAAAAAATGAGATGACTTGAAAAATGATATTGCATTGATCAAATAACTAAAATGTTGTCGTATTCCTTTTTGATTGTTCGGTATGATGAACAACCTGATCACACAAAACTTGGCAAATGTTCTTAATAAGAGACAAATGTTACCGACAAAACTCACACAATCCAAAGTGCAATTTATGCGCGTTAAAGCAAAAAGCGAAACAAATATCATATACCAGAAGCACATCCACGTTTTCATCACGCCGAGATGATTCTACTATTTGATCATCACAATAGAATCAAAATGATATTTTCCTAAAGCAAACATTATTTCTATTTAAAAAAAAAAAAAAAAAACTATCATGGACTTTTTGAGATGTTGCTTTTAGAATGATGACATTCATCCTCATATCCTATAAACCTAAAATTATCCAAAAGCTACAACATTACATAAGAATTCCAAGATAAAGACTTTGAAAAGTATTTTAGTCGTGAAACACACTAGTTAATTGTTTCACTTGATAATGACTTTCTTTTGCAAAAACTTTATACTTTGCTTCAAAAACACTAAGATTAGGCATAAACTAATAAGTCAAGTTGTAAATATCCCAATTTATAGTTAGTGGATTGACTGTAACATCATATAATCCAAACCCAAACCCAAATCCAAATCCTTGTGTTATGATTCTAGTAGCAGAGGATGAATATATATATTTTAAATTGGTTCGTTGATCTTTTTTATTTATTTATTGATCCATGTCCAAAGGCTACATGACTGACCCTATAGAGTTAACCAAATCAGGCCTGAAGGCTACAATATTATTGCCACTTAATATCCTCGTTACCTCCATCTCGCATAGAGACTTGCTTTCGCTTCGTTCCATTGCCTCCACCTTGCATGAAGACTCGCTTTCGCTTCGCTCCAGTCCATCTAAGCAGCTGCATTTAATACCCGAAGGCTTATCAACGACGGAGCAAATGTGCTCCTAATAATTGGGCGAAAACTCACAAAATCCTAACTAGTGAGTCTCGAATTCATGACCTCTCACAAGAAGAGTGGATGTCCAACCAACTGAGCTACAATTGATGAACGCAGATGAAATATGATTTGGTTCAACTATCATTTGAGCAAAGTCGCGATCTCCGAAACCTGCTCCTCCTCATTTTCCTCCTTTGCTTCCATAATTGTGATATGCAACAGGAACAAGAAATGGAGAAGGTGGTGGTGGTCCGGGAAACACATGAGCTTGGTGAATCACCAATAGATCAGTCGATTGCTAGTCCGAGGAACAAATTTAGGTGCTCGAGCATTGAGTCGGCTAAAGGAGGTGTTTCGAGACAAACAATGATTTAAAGAAGAAAAAGATCGATCAACTGTTGTTGTTTGATCGATTGAAGATGATGATGCTGGAGGTTCTAGGGTTTCTACAATGGATTCTTGAGCCATAGGCAGGTAATAAAAGTGTAGAATACTGGGGTTTATAGAAAAAAGAAATGAAATTTAGACGAAGGGGGCAGTGGATAAATCTTTTCAAGAGCAATCTCCCTTCCTTCCCTGGACTGAGTGAGTGATTGATTTTAGTCGTTTCATATTCTCTCATCTCTTCTTCTCACTCAACATTCATAACGCAAGACCACGCTGACTCAAATTCAACCTCCACACAATTTCTCTATGCCCTTCCATTTCTCCTTATTCCCCCCAACCCCTAATCTCATTTACACTACATTGGTTCCTTTTAGCAACCAGGACGTTGTCAAGAGTACGGTGACTGAAGAGATCTTCCAAGAGAAAAGAAACACAAGAAGTGAGGAAGATGTGGTGGTGCAACAACCATGCAACAAGAACCAAGTTGCTAATCTCACATTACCAAGGCCTAGATTCCTTGATTTCAAGATCCAAGACAAGATTGTTTCGAACAAATCTAGTTCTACATCGTCTTCTTCGGGTTCAAGTGGGATCACTGAAGTGTCTTCCAATGTATCTGATCATGAAGAAAATGGTAGTTCTAGTAGTGTTTCTTCCTAGAAATCAGGAATGAATTCTAAGTTTGGAGGCTTGTATTGAAAATTTGAATGACTTTCTTGTTCTTGATAATTGCTTTACCCAACTCAAAAACATTAACATTTCGCAAATTTAGAGAAATGACTTTCTTGTTCTTGATCCATTTACAATACAGTGTATTATAATACAAGTTTCACAATTATATATGCCTGAAAAATTTCGGCCCAAAACAACTTAGCGAGGCGGATTGGAGCGAGGAACCAGCAAAACTGCAAATTTGTAAACGGATTGGCGGGGCGGGGCGGATATCCACCAATATGTGCGAGACAGGAATGGTTTTTAAATAAAAATTTAAACGGATTCGAGATCTGTGATCGTTGACGGGGCGGGGACAAATTTGCTCAAATCTGCCCCAATCCGCCTTGTTGCCATCCCTAACTTAAATACATTTCATCGCATTTTATTAACTCTAGTATACATTAAAACTCATGAAGCTACATTATTTGTTGGTGCAAGTTGATAAGAGTGGCAATATCGCGTTATAAGACTAGAATGTCAGTTTGCGTGCATTAATTTGGGTATTTTTGCTTAAATTATGTTATGGAAGCATTGGTGTTTTCTTATTAAAAAGATTAAAAAAAAACATTTGCACATAGTTGGCAACATGTAATACTCGGGGCTCAAATAAATGCTTGTTTATTGACCTTAGAAGTAAAATTTGAATCACTAAATTTTAAAAGAAAAACAAAATCATTTTCTCATTCATTTTTTTTAGTCCCTGTTTGAAAGAAAGTTTGGCGGGGTAAAAAAGAAAAGAAAAAAAAATGAGATGACTTGAAAAACGATATTGCATTGATCAAATAACTAAAATGTTGTCGTATTCCTTTTTGATTGTTCGGTATGATGAACAACCTGATCAACAAAACTTGGCAAATGTTCTTAATAAGAGACAAATGTTACCGACAAAACTCACACAATCCAAAGTGCAATTTATGCGCGTTAAAGCAAAAAGTGAAACAAATATCATATACCAGAAGCACATCCACGTTTTCATCACGCCGAGATGATTCTACTATTTGATCATCACAATAGAATAAAATGATATTTTCCTAAAGCAAACATTATTTCTATTTTAAAAAAAAAAAAACTATCATGGACTTTTTGAGATGTTGCTTTTAGAATGATCACATTCATCCTCATGTCCTATAAACCTAAAATCATCCAAAAGCTACAACATTACATAAGCATTCCAAGATAAAGACTTTGAAAAGTATTTTAGTCGTGAAACACACTAGTTAATTGTTTCACTTGATAATGACTTTCTTTTGCAAAAACTTTATACTTTGCTCCAAAAACACTAAGATTAGGCATAAACTAATAAGTCAAGTTGTAAATATCCCAATTTACAGTTAGTGGATTGACGTAACATCTTATAATCCAAACCCAAATCCAAATCCAAATCCAAACGGAGCAACTTTATTATTTTTATTTTATTTATCCCTTAATCGTCCCACCTAAATGCTACCAATAGGGTTTGAAAACCCTTTCGAGAAAATATTTGGAAATTAGGATTTTACAGTCAAGTTTCACAACTAAGAATGACATAGCATAATCCAGAAGGATTTTGGATTTTTTTGTAATACATATAAACATTTTCAAAATCGTGACACATCACCCTGACTCCGTGAAATCCTGATTGCCTTCTCTATCAAAGTTGAAAACCCTTTTTGGCTTTGTCCCCTCTTTAAACCGGAAACGAGGAGAAGCGGAGAAAAAAAAAAAAAAAAAAAAAAAACCCGAAGCTCCCCTTTCTAATCTCTCTCAACATTTCTTTGAGGAAATTAATCAAACACACGGAAATGGAGAACACCAACACCAACCAGCAACAACAACAGGCACCACCATCATCACATCCTCCTACCTCCGGCTCCCCCTTCCCACCAACACAAGCCCCATTCCACCAACTCCAACAACAGCAGCAGCAACAGCTCCAGATGTTCTGGTCCTTCCAGCGCCAGGAGATCGAGCAAGCCAACGACTTCCGAAATCATCAACTCCCATTGGCCCGAATCAAGAAGATCATGAAGGCGGACGAGGATGTCCGCATGATCTCCGCCGAGGCCCCAATTCTCTTTGCAAAGGCTTGTGAGCTTTTCATCCTTGAACTTACCATTCGATCCTGGCTCCACGCAGAAGAGAACAAGCGCAGAACTCTTCAGAAGAATGATATTGCCGCGGCCATAACTCGTACTGACATTTTCGATTTCTTGGTTGATATTGTACCCAGGGATGAGTTCAAGGATGAGATTGGAATGAGGTTGCCTTATTATGGCCCTGATGTCACTTTGGGGCGCCCTGGTTTACCTGGGATGGATCCAGGGATGTACGTTCACCCGCCTTCGCAGGCTTGGCAGTCCGTGTGGCAGACGACGGATGATGGGTCTTCTTATGCTGGTGGCAACGTTGGCGGCTGTGGCGGAGCTGGACAGGGGAATTTGGATGGGCAAGGGTATGTGGGCCATACTTCATCTGATTCTTAGTTGCAAAAAAAACCATTAAGAAAATTAATGATTTTAGAATGTTATGACTTGGTTAGAGATTTCGGTCTTTGGATTATGACACTCGGTGAAGATTTTGAGTTTTTTTATTATGTGGGTTTTGCTATAAAGAGCTAAATTTGATACAATGGGTTTTGTCTTTCTTTTGTTATATCTGCTGGTAGTTCTGAATTTAGGATGCTTGCAATTGCAATGTGTTTGTGTTTGTGTTACTGTTATTGTCATGACTCATGGGGGAAACGATGAAATGGGTTTTATAAAAAAAAAGTAAATTCGGTAAATGTGGTTGCTTTTTGAAATTTTTTGCAATCAGTTTGTGTTATTATCATGGGGGTGGGGGAAACGATGACATGGGTTTTATAAAAAAGAGTAAATTTGGTAAAAGTGGTTGCTTTTTGAAAATTTTTGCTAGGAAAATTTATAGATTCAGGTTTTTTTGTACTATTGTTTGATTTATTTGATGTGCGCTTTCTGGTTGCAGCAATTTTTTTTATATATATATATATTTTTGGGATTATGCTTTCATTGTGATGTGTAGTATTTCAAGTTTAGAGTTTTAGGTTGTTTGCTTCTTTTGCTTGTGTGATTGTTCTAAATGTGATAATGGTATGCAATGCCACGTTTAATTAATTACTTTCAGTGCTATGATATTGAGTTTTAGCTTTCAACTACTGGTTTTGTTTAGGGAGTCCTGAGAGTTTGTACTATTTGTTTTAAGAAGTGATATTATGAAATCTACGTTTTGTGGGTAGTAATTATGCGTAAGAAAATTGTTGTTAAAGCCTTGTAGCTGCAGGATTCCTTTGATAGTTTGGGTTGTAATTCAATTTCTAAAGTAGAAAGAGCTTCGAAACAAATGTTTCTTGTAGCCAAAGGGTACCAGCACAGTGGAAGGTCTGTGGTGGATGGAATAAAAATTCCAAGGTTCAATCCCAGCTAGCTCAGTGGTAGGTCTGTGGCGGATGAAATCACAGGTCCAGGGGGTTCAATCCCAGCTGGCAGCATTTGGGGTGGGAGGGCTTAAGGAATAAAAAAAAGAATCTTATAGAAGTACCCTTTTCAATGAGTTTGACTAGTACCTTTATTATTTCTATTCCCATAAGTTGGTTGATCAAGGAAACTTTCTTATCTTAGTTCTGCGGGATTGGTCATTGGCATATATGAGATCATTTGTAATTCCCAAACCATCATAGGTGAGACCGCTATGTTCAGCTTGGTGCCCCTTGGACCAAAGGGCCTTGCGTTCTGTACAGGACACATTGACTCTGTTTTTGCTTAATGTTTTGAAACAAAAAGTAAATGTAGCGAGTCATCTGTGGTGGAGAGACCTTCTGACAGCATGGATTGAGAATCCTTTACACTTCTCCTCCTTTTGAGCATATGATTATGTCCCTTACAGAGTTAAAGAATACAGCAAATAAAGTGCATATCAATGCCATTCCTTATTGGTAATACTAGATGCCTACATGTGCGTTGCACGAGTTCTTACGCATGGTTATTTTGCAATCAATTATGTGCAATTCAACATATTAAATTAACATAAACAAAATTAAATAAATATTTGAATGTTTTCCATTTCCCATCTGATTTTACTATGCTACTCAAGAAGTCGGGTTTTATAGTTTCCTATTTTTTAAATGTGTTCATTTTTTTCTTTCTTTCTTTATTTTACGAAACTTAAATGAGTAAAATGATGAATTATTTTGGGTAGAAATGGTAATCGTGATCTATGGGTGATATTACATAGCCTAAAGCCCAAGTAGGATGTCCAATTAATTAGATTTAACTTTCTCCCTTTTCGAAGGGAGGTTTTATGGAAAGAAAATATTGGAAAGTTTCAAAGGCTTTCAAGGCGAGAGAAGTCTGAAGTTTGGCACTTTGCTAAGGCTTAAAAGACTTAATTGTGCACTGAGATGACTTTCATGAGATGTGATCGTTGAATCAATGGCTTTATTGTGCAACTGTGGCTTGATCTGCCCTTGAAGGATAATGCTGAATCAGTGATCGTTAGAGGTTGACGGACCTTTTAAATGACTGATTTAGTGATTTAGAAAAAAGAATAGTGTGTAGTAAACTAAGTCTTTCTCGATATGCTATCTAGGCCTCTCTTTGGAATGGATTAGAAAGCTACATCTATCTAACAGTGACTAGAGAAGATTAAGGCTTTGAGATGGTTCTGAACATTTCTAATTCAATTTGAATTTTTGTGGATTGTGGATAACTGTAGCTACTTATTCAGGTCGTCTAGCTCAGTATTTTTACACGCCACTCCTATTGTGGGTCTTGAAACCCTCTAGTGTCATCTAGTGAATTTCATTTGCATAATTATTAGGAGCTTAGGGGTTCCATTAGCCTACAAAACCGATTGGGTTTATAGCTGCGTAGGTGAACCAGAGTGAAGGCAACTCTCATGTTACACCAAGGTTACATAGATATTAGCTGGCAGTGGGAATCAATTAGCTTACGAGGGAGCGTGGATTATTTGTCATGTAGTTTGGTTACCTCTCATGGATGGTGATGTAGCTGGCTATTATCACCATTTAGGCATGATTATAAGATCTTATATGAGTTAGTACTTGAATCAAATTTAGTTGACAAGGGTGATGGGATATGGTCTTGTAAGGTCAAAGGGCGAGATCATAGTTATCGATATCTTATGATATGTATTATTGGATTGTACATATATGTGTCGTATTGGTATGGTGCATACACATCTTATGATATATTGATATAGGATGATGCCAGGATGTACCATCCGTGCACAAGTGACGTGAATGAATTAATAGATGATAGACAATAGCTTGCTAATAGTTGTTAAACAAGTCATATACCGATGCAAGTGTTTTGGGGACCTCATTGCTTGAATAAGTTTTATTTATGTCTTTTATATGCTTAAATATGTAATATATTTCAACATCGTATCTTATGACACATCACACATTATTATGTGCATCTTAAATTTGGGTTTATGATACGCGACACGATACACATTTGATAACAATGGGAGACATGTACAATGTCTTGACTTCTCTCATATTTATATGCAAGGTCATGACAAGCTATTAGATGTTTTGGAATTACTGTTATAAAGATTGGTTGCATTTCACATTAGGTTGTAGATGTTAGGACTTGGACCTTCTAGCATGTAGCTCTTTGGCATATGGCTCCATTCACTACGGTTCATCTCTTACCACTCACTGTTATAGCCAAAGAGATGTAGGTCAAGAAAATAAAAACACCCTGTCAGGTTGGGGTCCTTTTGCAGTGTGCCTCTGAACTTAAAGTATGGACTATCAAGAAAAGGAAAGCCATTTTTGTGTACTTTTGAGGTGTGGTATTCTTTTTTTCTGCTATTCAGGATTGCTTTGCATGGTTATGGACTTTATGATTAAGGTTTTCTTCCAGTAGTACAAACAGTGTAATGGAGGTTGGAATAAAGGAAAATTAAAAAAAAAAAGTTTATTTATTTATTTTATTATCATTACATAAGGGTTTGCCATTATTGCCTCTTAAGTGTGAAGGGAATATTTCTGTAGAAGGGTTCTATCTGTTTGGTTGTTGTAGTTTTATTAGTGTCGTCTTTGTTGTTAAAAATGTTTATTTTTGTTTCGGAGTTCCACTTTTGTGTGTAGTTGGTATACGGAGTTGGGCTATGCTTGCAATGTGAATTATATTTGATGTATGAATTTTGGATTTTGTGTTCTTTAAAATATCGAGGTTTTAGCTGTGATAGACAACTTATCTTTGATGGAGGCGCATTTGAAGGATAGTTCAAGTGTGATTGAATCCTGCAACGGCTTTTGTTGTTGGAGTTATTAAGAATCTGTTTGAATTAGATCAAAGTGGTGTGTTTTTTTTTTTGGAAATAATAAATATATAAAAACTAAGGAGGGGAACCTCCAAAATGAGTACAGCAAGGTTGTGAGCTTGAACATTATCAAGCCTATTAATTTGTGTTCCGGTGCAATTCAAAATTGCTAGCAGTCGAAAGCAAATTCTTAATCAATTTCCAGATGAAAAACAACGAAGAGATGGGGCATTTGGCTTGCGAAATATGTAATAATTAAATTTTTTTTATTTATTTATTTACCTAAAACTGAAAAAGAAGTGATCTAAAAATAACTCAATGTTTTGAAATTATTCTCAACTGAGAAATCTCCCTGTGTCTTCTTATGTCCATATTGAGTATTTTCATTTTAGCATATACTGTTCGTCAAAACAAGTTGAGATTTCAATTTATTTATCTTCACCGTCCTATTAAAGGCAATTAACTTTTTTCTTTTCTTTTTTTTGGGAAAGCGAACAGGTTTTAATGATGCACAAACCTTATATTAATAAAAAAGGATTATAAAGGGAATGAACATATTATCAACATACAGTAGAAGATAAGTAAAATCAGCACTTTGAAACTTTTTAAATAAGGTGGAGTTTTTAAGAAATCATATAAAAAGGTGGTCCACTCCTTCCTAGAAGAAGTTGACCTCATACAGTGATGTTACTTATGTAAGTCATACAGTGATAACACACAAGCCAATGATTTTAACTGATAAATCTCATTCCATTTTATGAAAAAGTGAGCTTCATATATCTAATCACATTTTACGATTGATAATCAGTTACAACTCGTGCATGGTATGGTAGCAGAAAAAAAACACCTAAACCATATTGAAACTTATTCATATATGTAAATTGTACGTGAACTCCATGAGGTACTTCTGATCAATCAGAAAAGTAGTACCAAAAGTACAGTTTATTCTGATTTATTTACTTAGCAAGACATACTAGAATTACTAGGAATTGAAGGATGTACAGTCTCTGCGAATCTCTCCTTGATTGCCAGTTTTCACACCTACTCTCCCAAGTTTTACCATTGCTGTGGCAAATGCTGCATTGAAGCTTGCCGCATTTGAGGCGAAATCAATCACTGTAGCTTTTGATGCAGGGTCTGTGAATAGCACCTGGTCGGATGTTAATAGGCCTTTACTGGCCACTAGATTCTGATAATATGCATTGTCAAATATTTGGGGTGTTTGGGGATCCAAAGTAACCACCACTTCTGGATTCGGTTTCTTAGGACATGTATTCATTAGCCCCTTGGCGTAGTCTGGATCTAGGGAAGGGTCTACCTGAGGTGAAGTGTAGAGGCGTTTTGCAAAGCGTTCGCATTTGGCGACGCCAATGGTGTGGGCGCCAGAGAGAGCAATCATGTCAACTTGAGTGAGTTTGTGTTTGCTGAAAATGGAATTGAGGACCTGCAGATTGGAGTCAGGTTGTGGGAGCTTCCCTGCAACATTGGATGCCTTAGACACTAGACCATCGCGGCGTCCTAGTTCCACATTATATGTAGGTCCTCCTGTCTGGGTAGTTCAATAAAAATCAGATTAGCATAGAAGAGATGGTGAGAAATGTGCCCTGTTTTAGACTATTGTACTGATGTCTAAACCTATGTCCGAAGACTATTCTACTCTGCCAGCTTACCAGTGTGACAACATCACGGGCAGCAATGGCAATAATGTCAGCACAAGAGACTACACCAGGGCAAGCCCCTTCAACTGCTTGCTTTGCTTTGATGATTGTATCGAATCCGTCTCCAGGTAGTGATAGGTTATCTGCAGCATCCTTCTCCGCGTCATAGTTCGGAGACGCAATCATGATTGAGGCATCACATCCCTATTAAATACAACAGAAACTATCATGAGAGTCAACAAACTACAAAAATGAACTTGATGATTGAAGTAACCTGTTTCAAATAAGTTTCTCTGAAGCAAACTAGACTACCTCAATCATACAATCATGGAAGAAGAGACGAAGAGTGGCCGGAGCAGTGGTAAACGTTGGACTAAGCTTTATCGAAACTGCTTGTCTTACGATGGATTCGACCCTGGGGCAGGTGAAGGCATAGAAGTTCTCCTGCAACTGCCCTTCTCCCAACCCAAACAAAATCATAAACAGCATCAGCTTCATCATATACAACACCACTTTACATGAAGACTCCATCCTTTGCAAACTAAATTATGAACTAAATGCTTTCATTAATCTCTCCTTTAATACTTGCTACTCTATGACTATGAGAAAGACAAGAAGAATCAAATAGGAAAATGAAGAAGAAAAAATGGGTTAGAATTCTTCTCAGTTCTATATATACTACATTTGTTTACCTTCCAAGCAGAGCCCCATATCTTCATATGTGACTTGCCACACTTATTTTCTTCCTAGATGTTGATGGTGGATTCATGTCCAAAAGTTTCTTCCTTACAATTTAGAAGTTTTTACTTTTCTCTATGCTGTTGTCAATGACCATGGATCAGGTAAGCCAGCTGTTATGCAAATTGAAATATTTGGTAGATGACATAGTTGGGAGCATATTATTCAAAATTTTCTTGGTGAAAGATGAGAGATTTCAATTATAGTGACAGCAAATGGTTTCTTAAGAATAGAAGCCACTCCCACAAATGTTCAATTCATTTCTATATGCACATATAAATGTTGCTTAGTTTATTTCTTGTTCAAATGCTGTTCACCCAAATTCAATTAATAACCCACCATTCAAAGGTGCTTCTGCAGGGCTATTATCCATAATTGGTGAATGCGGACAGCTTAACTTTGTATCAATTGCTATCAATTTCAACTTTTCCTCACATTCTAGCGAAAACATTTCCTCACTTCAAATCCCTACTTTCAATCCATTTCTATCATTTCCATACTTCTTATCATTGGAAAATAATACAAGTTGTGTGGTCTCTAAACGATTTTTTTGGATACGGGTGGATAGGATTACAAGTTATCTATCATTAGTCCTATCCATAATAAATTTTCATAACCATCAAATAAAATTAAGGTACAAGGGTTTTTTAAAAAATTGTGAATATTAAAAAAAAAATTATACTAAAGAAAAGTGCCTGTACCAAGCAAGTGCTCCAGAACTAATTATATATTGTAATTTTAACGATGTGTCTATCCTACTGATTTAGTTTGTTGGATGCTTTGCAACATAAGAAAACCCCTCGAAACAGGTTATTTTGTTTAGTCTAAACTCAACAAATAGTTGGTTAGTTAAATAGCTCTATTGCGAAACATAAGCAATTCAAAGATGGATTTGGGGGTTGTATTAGAAATACAGTCAACAAATGCTCTTATGCTCCATACTTGGAAATCATATAAAAGGAGTTACTTTGATATAAATTTCCATTAGCCATATCCATAATTAGCTGAAGTCATTGAAACGCTCATATGAACAAAGTTACCAACTTGGTGGGTAGTATCAGTGAAGCTCATGAACATTCCTAGAGGGCCAGTAATTTGAAGTTGTGTTCGCTCGAGGTTTGAACCTACAAATAAACAGCTCGCTCTCAATTCATGCCGACTCCCACTGAGCTCATCAGCTTGCAAGAAGCAGCACAACACAACACAAGTGAAGATTGTTGGATCATTGTTGATGGAAAGGTATTCAAGTGTTGAAGATGTTGGCTTAAGTTGAGTGTGCAAATTTAATCTCATTTCGGAGTAAAGAGCAATATCAAGGTGAAGTTAATAAATGATGGACATGTACTCAATAACAACTCTTGTATTTCTTAGGGGATGGTATTTAATTACGAATTTTAATGGATTGGGAAGGATTTTAAAATTCATTAAAATTCAGAGTATTCAATTAAGGATTTAAAATAATATATGTGAATCTAAGGGTATTCAAAATGATTTTTAAATGATTGTTTTAAAATCCATCAAAATCAGGGGGTATTCAGATCATGTTTTTCAAAAGTCCACCAAAATCAGGGGTATTCAAGAAGTAGTGGATTTTAATAGATTTGTATGCTATTGTTAAATAACACCACCATTTTCGCTGAAAAAACACCACCACCCCACTTTTTGTGATCTGCTGAAGAACATCACCACCTTCCATTCTCTTCTCTCTTTACAGAAGCAGCATCACCTCGCCCCACAACTTCAGGCCACAACATCATGCCCTACCACCGCTGGTTGCACCACCACCCGCACTTCCTCTTCTCTTTTGTTCTTATTATTCTTTTTTGTTTTTATTATTATTTTTCTTCTCATTCTCTTCCTTCTATTGTCTCTTTATCTTTGTTTTTTTTCCTTCCGATTTCTTCTTCTTCTTTTGTCTTTGTTTTTTTTCTTCTTCTATTTTTTCTCATCTCTTCTTCTTTTCCAATTTTTTTTTAAAATTTTTCGCCCTTGCGGAGGTTCCTGCGAGTGTTGGTTCCCCACTTGCTAGAAATTTTGTGAGGGCAAAAAGAAAAATAAGATAGGAGAAAAAAATGGATGAGGAGAAAAAAAAAACATAGAAGAAGAATAGGTGAGGGGGAAGAGGTTGAAAACAAGAAGATGAAAATGGGAGGAGGTGGCATGAGAGGTGGTGGTGGTGATTGATGGAGAAAAAGAAGAAGAAGGATGAGGAGGAAGAGGAGAGGTGGCGGTAGCGCGGTGGTAGTGGTGATTAAAGAAGAAAATGAAGAATAAGGGAGGAGGAGAGGTGGCGGTGGTGGGGATAACAATTTGAAGTAAAATAGTTATTTGTATTACTTTTGGACCATCTTCAATGTATTTGAATTTTTTTTTTAATTTGAAATAAATTTCTCGTAACATACAAACAATTGTTTAATTGATGTTTTGAGATATGTTTTATGATTTGTGTTGACATGAATAACAATGTAGGTGATGTTCTTTCATTGCTTCTTATGACTAATAACATATTTATAAGAATCCATAGAAATCCATAACAAACCTTTATAAAATCTACAAAATTCAATCATTTAAAATTCATAAAAATCCAGTGGATTTTGTAAAATCATTTGAAACATTTTAAAATCCACGAGGTTTAAAATTATTCAGAGTCCATTCAAATCCCGAATTGAATACCTCATCCTTATATAACTCTACATCTTCAAATTCGTTTTTTAACATGGTATTAGAGCAAGGAAAAAACAAGGGAAAAAACCCTAACTCTCTCCCTTCTTTTGTTTTCTTTTTACTTTTGTCTCTCCGTATCACCGTTTCTCATCGTCATGGTGAAGAACACTCTTTGGATGGAGGTAAGATATTGATGCCTCCATTCCTTATTATCTCTGATGATATATAAAAATGGTCACACTTCTGAGCCGAACACATGTCATGATGATCTTAAGGAACTATGGGCTCAAGCATCGACCCAATATAGATTCAGCCCAAGCGGGTCTAAGCCCGCTCAACTTCAGTCCGCCAGGCGGACCCGGACTCTCACAGCATGCTAGGCCCACACGTCTCACAACTATCCTCAATACCCATAAGCCATCTTTAGGTAAGTATCTCAATGATCAACTTTGGACGGGCAATTGCAGCTGCTCTGCTTCCAACTAGGAAGCAAACACTAGAATATCTTCCACACAAGGAAACTCCCTTCTGCAGATTGCTCTTGGATTGGTAACTATCTCCTGCGTATCTAGGAGTGTAAAGCTAATAGAGAACTTCCCTCCTACAATACTACTCTTTATTAGAAAGAGATCCCCACGAAGATCTCCTCCCTAAACTACGTCTACAATGGCCTTGTTGAACCATTACTCATTGCACTATAAATAAGACATGAGGTTGGTAAGCTAAGGTACACTACAAATTCTCTATGACAACATTACACATTCCTCAGATCTCTGTCTGACTTTAGCATCGGAGTGTCATCGACCACCCCACGGTAGTCTATGGCTCACGTGCGTTACTTGTGCAGGTCAGCAGCAACAAGGTCAAAACAGGGAGCGAAAATTGATTGCATCAGTTTGGCGTCGTCCGTGGAGACGACATAGTTCTTAACTTTACACTAAGTGTCGTCTCCTACCAAATCTCAGAGAGATGGTGACCACCAGGTCACGCAACAACGAAGAACCAGGGGACACGTCCAACGTTCAGGTTGTCCCTATACAAAATCCTGCCATGCATGGGAAGCCAACTCATGCCCCTGCGCCAACGACAGTAACGATGAACCCCAAAATCGAGGTGCTGACGTCTCAAATACAGCAGGTCATCAAGGCAGTGGAGACGCTCACACGACAGAATCCACCCGCTGCTAATGGAGACTAGGAACGACACGAACCTCCACCTCCAGTGGATGATAGGGAGCAAGTGTAGGAGAGTCAGGCCCCCGTTAGTTCCCATTGGATTAAGGGAGGCTGCGCGGTTAACGCTGAGCTTGCCACTAAAACGATGAGGCTTGGTCCTGGGAACCCCCTCCGCAGAGGAGTGCATGACCATGACGTACTATATCGCCTCTCTGTCCCACCCTTTGTGGACTGAATCATGAGCGAAGTGCTTCCGAGGAAGTTCACTCCCCCGAAGCTCGATTCCTATGACGAGACCACCAATCCTTTCAATCACGACGCCATTACCAGCACGTAATGGCGTTCAAGGAAGGATTCAAATCCGTCATGTTCAGAACCTTTCCCACTAGTCTCAAAGACCCTGCATTGATGTGGTTCCACAGCCTTCCACCGAAGTCAATCGACTCCTTCAAAACATTGGCAAAAGAATTTCTGACACGTTTTGTCGGAAGCCAACGTTTCAGAAAATGCCCACATTACATACTCTCTCTAAGGCAGAGGTTTGGCGAGACGCTTCGAGAGTATTGATATTCACATAATCATTATCCCTTAATTTATACATTTTAGTGTTTCGATTATTATATTTTATAGTAATTATTTCGTTTTCATGTCTTTGTAGGAATTTGAGCGTAAACGATGAAATCATATTAACGTGACAAGTTAAGGAACGACAATTAGTCGATTCTAACGGTGGTATAAAGCAGATGGTCACAAACCTAAACCCAAAACCTAATTCATAACCTAAACCCAAAACCTAAACCCAAAACCTAATTCATAACCCAAAACCTAAACCCAAACCTAATGCCAAGCCCAATCCTTCTCCAAATTATACATTGATGAATCGTCCCCTCATCTCATCCCTATTCATCTTGATCATTTTCTATAAATACAAGATAATAGGGTGAGAAAAGGGGGATGAAGAGAATGGAAGAAAAACAATAGAAGATCAAATCATCTTCCTTCGCAAAAGGGGAGGAAGAGAAGGGAAAATAAGAAATTAGACAAAAATCAAAACCTCTTTCTCACAAGGTGATTCTCATCATCCTCCAAAGTGATTCTCATCACCACTCATCTATCCCTCACTCACTCAGCAATCACCGCCACAGTCACCTCGCCACCACCATCACCCGAGCACCACCACCACCTCCGGACAACACAACCGCCACCACCACGAAATAGGAGCGTGACAACCCTGTTTCGCGTCAAAGCCACCTCCATCACCGTCCCTGTCCATAATTCATCAACCAACATCATCCATCACCTCCGCCACCACCTCCGCACGAGCACCACCACAACAGACTGAGAACCACCACCACAACCGCCAAGAAACAAAGCCTCACCGCGGCTATGTTTCGCCTCGCGACAGAGCCAGGCAGGCCGTCCTCCTCTCCTCTCTGTCCTCTCTTCATCCAGGCCTCCTTACCATCTCTCCGCCACCGGACAACCACCACAGAAAGGCTTGTCCGCGGCGCACCACCATCGCGACAGGAATCGAAACAGGGCAGTATTCCCTCTATGCTCGCTTTCTCTGTTTATGAGTATTCTTAGTGAAATCTTTCTCTCTTGCAGGTTCCAGACCTAATTGGAGGACGAGATGCTCACGAGGAGCAAGAACGAGGCCGCGAGAGCGTCGCTGCTCGCTGGAGAAGACGACCGTCACTGTAGCGAGGAGCGTACTGTAGCAGAGACGGGAGAACTTGTCAAATTCTGTTATTTGGAAATTCACACCACGATTCTGCTTGTACCACCACAGAGCGTTTTGGGAACTTTTTCTCGGGATTCGTGTTCGAACCACATGCTGATCTGCTGAGTACCACCACATCGAGTTTGTGACAAACTAAATGGGTTGCATAATTCATTTTGATTTATTTTACTGAATTGTGTGCTTAATTATTAATTACAATTTATTTTTGAATTTTGATAAATTGCTTTCACCTTGCATGTTCGAGAAATTAAATTTGATATGTTTGGTAGTTAGAATTACCCTTTATCAATATTCAAAGCATGTGCTAAAAATATTAAGCTTAACCTTTGATTAAGTGTGCCCTAAAAAGACACTTAATACTTGGTAAGAGCGTATTTGCTTGAAATAATTTGTTAATGTTTGATAGAAACATGATATAAGTTGAATTGGATTTTAACGATCACATATTCGGTGTAAGCAAGGGATTCTCATCCCTAAAGCTTCTCATTTTTAAATTCAGTAATTTAGATTTAAATGTTTTTGCTAACTCATTGGTGAGTCCAAGCCCACAAAACCCATCTCATATATTTTTTTCTTTTATTTTATTTTTAATTTATTTTTAGTTTAGTTTTAAAAACACTGTAACCCCATTTCCTTAAAATTAGTTTAGATAATTTATAAAATTCAATTTAATCCACCTTCCTCGTGGGATCGACCCGTACTTGCCGTTGTCTACCAGTTAGGCACCGTGCACTTGCAGATATTACAAGTGGGTTAAATTAGCCAATTAATTTAGGTCGATTAAACTCGCATCAAGTTTTTGGCGCCGTTGCCGGGGAAGGTTGCGGTGTAATTGAATTTAAGATTTATTTTCACTAATATAAAAAATTTATTTTTATTAAGTTCTTTTTACACTCATTTTGTGTTTGATTTTGCAGAATACACGCTTCTTGAGGATATTGGACGATCCTGCAAAACATCAAGCAAATTTTTATTTTTTTTATTTTGTGAGGAGAGTTTTAATTTTATTTTCACTTCGTTTTACGAGTGTGTGGTGTAATAATTTTTAAACTCTACTGTTTTCATTTTGTTTAATCACAAAAACAAAAACCCCAAATTTTCTAAGTCAAAATAAATTATAGGGAAACAATTTTAATTGTACCCAATAATCTCTTGTGATTTAGAAATCCGATTTCTAAGACCAAGACCAGTAAATTTATTTGCATGTGCTTGTGTGTTGAGTGAAACGGATAAAAAGAAGTCGGACATTTTTTTTGAATTGTGCTAACTTTTTGTGCAGATTGGAATACGCACACTGTAAGTATTTCTATCACACGCAATGTATTAGCGACCCGGGTGCTTTGTATAATTGTGTGAAATTGTGTGATTGGTTGTTTAATTTCTGTAATTGTGGATGCTAAACTTTAGTAATTCATAATAAGCAGACCCAGCTTCTAAATAGAAACTGGTGGGACTTGATATCCCCACCTCATCACTCCAGCTGTGTGCAACCAATAGCCAAACATAATTAAAATCAATTAGCAAGTTAGATAGAGCCATCTTTTAGGTACGGTGTCCATATGACAACCAAGACCAAGGTGAATCCAATAATTTTTGTGTTGACCAAAGCTAAAAGTGACGATGGGTTTAATCATTCAATGAACTCCGAGAGGCCACTGCCACAAGGGTAATTTATCCAGTACGCCGAGTCATAAGTAAGCTACGATCCACAAGAAGAATTGGTGTAACTAACAGTTTTGGGTTAGGAATACAAGCCTCAAGTGTACATTTAACATCACATCGTTCTCACATCTATTGGCTTACAGAGCGGTAGCACAAGGAAGTACTTAATTGGACCATTGTGACCTCCTTCTCTTGTGCAATAATCCGATTTCTTTGAAACAAAACTCTAGCCTACTGATTTTGAACTTTGTGGTGTAAAGTATACACTCATAGGATCATCTTGTAGCACCCATTGCTCTGTAATAAAGATTACATAAGAAATAATTGTCCCCCAAAGATAAAAAGATAATTGATCTCAAAAACGTTGATTGCTTAGGGAGGCATGTTTCTTGTGCATTTATTGGTTGCTGATTGCGTGTGTATATTTTTAGAGTTAGTGTTTTCAAAAAAAAATGAACACAAGGGATTATCCAGCCTATTTTTTCAAGCAAGTCAGTTCATTTTATGACATGCAACGACCTGATTATAATCCATATCTAGATTATTACAACTCAGGTTTAGCCTATCATCCTGACTTCTCATGGGCTCATGGTCAGTACCATGAAGGACCTCTAGACACTCCTCAAGCTTTCATTCCTGATAATGAGTCTCAATTTCATCGAGTTGTTCCTCCTTCTAACACATCTAGTTTAGAGGACGCCTTAACTCGTGTCATGCAGCGAACAGGAGAAATTCTTGAGCAAAATTCTCAGGATATCACAGAATTGACAGTTATTTATCGACAAAACTCTCAAGCTATCAAGAAACTTGAGATGACTTTGAGTCAGATAGCTGAGTCACTTCCTGAGATAGAGTCAGAAATATTCCCTAGCCAACCTATTTCCAACCCAAATGGTCAATATGAAATTAGTGGCACATATGAGCCGAATAGTGAAGATGTCCAATCCTTTAGGAGTGGAAAACTGGTTGACAATCAGGTAGGAATGCCTGACATAAGTGTTAATATACCCTCACCCAATTCTATACATGTTGCATCCTCCTATCATAAGAAGGCTGATAAAGCCTCATTTATTGATGAACTTGTAGATTCTGAGACACTACATACATCTCCTTCCCATGTTGACTCATGCCTTCCTAGTGACTTATGCATCGAATCAAACTGTGAACATTCTTTAGAGTCTCCCCTTGACTATTTTCATGATACACATTTAGAGGCTTGTTTGACTCATTTTAGTTTAGACTTTGATGTTGATGATTCCATTAGGGAAGTCAATGATTTGCTTGACTCAGTCCCCATTGTGGATCCTAGTTATAAATGGAAGTCTAAAGTGAAGTCTCTCCCACTCAGTGAGTCAAAACTAGTCCCATCAGTTGAGCTACCTGAGCTTGACCTTAAACAATTACCTGACACCCTCAGGTATGCATTTTCAGGTGATGAGTTGTCTAGACCAATATCTTTATGTGATTCATGTGATGAGCCTGTACCACCTGATATATCCATCATCTCATCTACTTGCATCACATCCCCATTTACTAAGGCTATTTTCACCGATCCCTTGTGCTGTAGTGAGGATTTCAGTTTTCACCATCCTGTTGTGAAAATTATTCAATCATCTGATTTGGAACCAGACATAGGATGTTCCCTTTTTGGAGCACGCAAAAATCCTTTGTTGAGTATGACTACTGGTCACTTTTGGGATGTCCTAGTGTATTTGGTGCCCCATGTATGTTTGGATTAGGTTTGAGGGTAGGGTTCATGAGTCGGTGAATTCTTCGTAGTGTTTCTTCTTTTCTTGTTCTTTAAAAAAAAAGAATTAGAAAAATATCACGCGCTTTAACAACGAGCTGACCCTCATCGACGGGTGCAACGACAATATTACTATGACGACATTCATTGCGGGCCTCAGAGAGAGAAAGCTCTTTGAGGACCTCACCTTGGAGCCCCCTCTGGACATGGCAGAGCTCCTCAAGAGCGTTCAAAGGCACATCACCCTGGAGGAGTCAAGGACCGCCAAAAGGGAGACCGAAGGCGACAAAAAGCCCTCCGCTTCTAGGGATAAGAAGGAAGGAAAGAAACGTGAGGATGAGAAACATAGCAAAAGCAAACGCAGTGACAACAGACTGGACTCTGGTCGTCCTAGGTCGGAGAATCATCCAACTTCGTTGGATTCAGAGCCGTGACACCCCTAAATGCTAGTCTATTGGATGTACTCAACTCCATGAAATTGAGAGGAATTGAAATGGCCCCCGAAGAATGCGAAGACCCTGCCAAGCGGACAACGACAAGTACTGTGCGTACCACAAAAAGGGCGACCACAACACCAACGACTGCAAAAGTCTGAGGTGTGAAGTAGAGTATTGGATCCGCAGAGGCAAATTGAAAGACTTCCTGAAGTCTGAGAAGCAATCAGAACAGACTATAGGGACAGGGGGAGTCAGTTAAAGAGATAGAGAATGAGACTCCTAGGATAATATACGTCCTTCATGGAGTTGGGCCGAATGAAGACCAGTCGTAGAGGTCCCGCAAGCAGACTCTGCTAGATATGCGAACATGACCCGTGGATGAGGACAAACGCGTTTGCTATTCAAGAATTCAAAACCCCATTCCCACTTTGACTTTCACGGACAAGGACCTCGATGGAGTCCGAGCGCCACACAACGGTGCCTTAGTCATTTATGTTTCCATCACAAAGTGGGAAGTGAAGAGAGCTCTCATTGACACATGCAGCTCGCTCAATGTTATGTTCTACAATGCTTTCTGCAGCATGGACCTCAAGGAGGAAAACTTAGCACCAAAGTACCCACTGATCGGATTCAGGGGGAGAAATGCTTTCCCCTAGGAAAGATAAGATTAACTATGGTGGCTGGAGAACCGCAACTGAGGAAGGTCTTATTTCTGGACTTCATGGTGGTAGACGCATCGTCGTTCTACAACCTTATCCTTGGGAGACCATGGCTCAACCAAATGGAAGTAGTGGTCTCCACCCTTCATCAGTGTGTTAAGTATACTGCTAACCACTCCGATTGAACAACACGTGGAGACCAATACGTGGCACGAGGCTGCCACTACGCTGCACTGAAACAAATAGAATGCTCCCAAATTCATCTACATCTTGTAGAGCAGTCCAAACCAGTGCCAAACCAAACGATGGCGGCTACATCACTTTTAGGCGGTACAAGAGCATCTAGCTTTTCCGCTCGGCGAGATAAGAAGGCCACAACTAGCAGAGGCGCATATGATGCAGATTTAACTAACCTATATAAATAGGTTAATTTAACCTAATTTTAATAACTGCAAGTGCACAGTGTCTAACTAGTAGACAAGGGCAAGTACAGGTCGATCCCACAAGGATTGTGGTTGCAATTAAATTTCAGAGTTGATTTAAACTAATTTAAATTGGGGTTACAACAATTAAAATATCTAAACTAAAAATCAAATTAAAAAAAAACAAAATAGAAAGTTTTAAAGAATATGAAAAGGGAAACCAAGGCATTGAATCCACCACAGGTTCTTTGAGATTTGTGTAATCAAAAATATTGTTTTCAAAATTTAACATGACTAACCTAAAGATTAATCTAAGTTCACAATTGATTTCAGCAAAGGTATAAACCCCTAGCATTGCGTGTCTTCTTACGACACACACAATCACAGTTTATTTTAACTAATCCAAAACCTCTAGCATTGCGTGTCTTCTTACGGCACACACAATCACAGATTCAGATTAATTGATTAAATCAGGCTTGAATTTCAACAAAAGGTACTTCTAACTACCGACTAGTCTAGATAATTAATCAGGATATAATCGGTGAAAGCAAATTATCGAAAATCAGAAATAAAATGTGTTTAACGTTCAAGCATAAAGAAAATAATAAATTTAAATACACAAACTATAGGAAATCCTCTGGTTTCATCGTAGCCTTGGCGAAGGGTTTAGCTTTCCATGGTAGTAGTGGTCACAGCATGCATGGAGGTGAAAGTCATCTCTGCATGTACGCGAATCCCGAGAAAAAGGACTACACAAGCTTTGTGGTGGTATAGAGAAGAACCGAGGGTGCAAATAGCGAAAACTGTTTTTCAGTTTTGAAAAACGGTTTTCTCTCGCCTGAATTCCGCGCAGATATGTGTCTTTGTTCCCAGCACGACAGCGCCTGCTCCGCAGTTGTTCTTCGCTCCTCGCGAGCTCCTCGTCCTCCCGAACTTGCCCCGGTACCTGCAAGAACAGAGAGAGAGTAAAGAAAAAATTGAGATAACACAAAGAAAATGAAGGATGATGCGAAACAGGGAGCGCCTCTGTCGCAAGCTCTGTTTCGCGGCGACAGTGGTTGTGTGGTCTGACTCTAAGGGTGGTCGTGAGAGAGAGAGAGAAACAGTGAGAAAGAGCGAGGTAAACAGGAAGGAGGCCGAGAGAGGGGAGAAACAGGGGTGGCGGCTGCGAGGGTGGAGAAACAGGGTCTGTTCCTGTTGCGCGGTGGTGGTGGTGATGGCAAGGATCGGTGGCTGAGAGAGAGAGTGATGGTGGTTGCGACTGTGTTCTGGACAGAGAGGGTGGTGGTCTGTTTCGGTGGCGAGGTGAGGTTTGTAACGTGAAACAGGGTTGTCACGCCCCTATTTCACGGTGGTTAGTGACGGTGGTGGTGGTGGCTGTGTGGCGTGATGACGTGAAACAGGGTTGTCACGCCTCTGTTTCAGTGGGATGAAGGAAGAGGTGGTTGTTGGTTGAGAGAACGAGTTGAGAGATGACGAGATGAAGGGTGATGGTGGGATTATTGCACTGCCGGCTCTCCTATCGAGCGAGGATTGTCGGCAGGGTGGATTGGTGTTGTGGCTGGAAAAAAGAGGAGGGGAGAAGGGATGTGGAAGAAGAGAGCAGAAGCTTTCTCTAAGATGGGGGAGCTAAATAGGATTCTCCTATTATCTTGGGCTTGGGTTTTTAGGTTAGCATTTTGGGTTTGGGCTTAGGTTAAATTAGGTTGACCTAGGTTTAGATATGTGTCTTCTACTTTGTACCACCGCTAGAATCAACCAATTGTCATTACTTAAATTGTCGCCTTAATATGATTTCATCGTTCACGCTCAAATTCCTACAAAGACATGAAAACGAAATAATTATTATAAAATATAATAATCGAAACACTAACATATATAAATTAAGGGATATATTATGTAATAATTATGTGAATATCAGCATACTCCTGACGCCACGTCAGTACGAAAATTTTTCCCTCTACAAGGTTTATCCTTCAGTAGCCTATATGATGCCTCAACAGTCCACCAAAAGATTTGTGAAAGATATCCGAATTCATTTTGAAGCCAAGATTAGTTTATCTCAATCAACAGTTAGTTTGCTTTAAAGTTGTTTGTTTATCTTTCCATAGTCAATATTGAGTTTAGAGTTCTTAAGAGACTTATATGATTCACAATCATTTAAGAAATAAAAGAAGAATTTCAGAAACAAACTCTATTGATTATTGGAAAGATGTAACAACAAGCACCTTAAAGCAGATACAAAAGGCTACATACTACGAATGCCCTGAGGCGGATACAAAAGCCTACAAACTGCGGACAACTTGCAAGTGGACGAGTTATAGTCTCGTGAGGGTTTTCAGAAATGTTACCCACAAACATTATGACTCATAAATTTTCAAAACATGGTAACTCAGTCTATTATCCTCAGAGTAAGAATTTAATTGCCAAAAAAAATTTGAAAATAGCTAACAGTCTCACAATAATATATCAAAGAGTTTCACAATAATTTAATAATACCCAAAGGTTAAATAAATTTCATCAATTATTCCCAACTCGAAGTGTGTGTGTGCATGGCCTTATCAACATAACTTTTTATTTCAGAGTAAAACAATTACTAAATCTCCTTTAGAAAGTTTGTTTTGACTTCAAACCTCTCATGTCACTCACAATAAAACACTCAGAGATTTGATATTTCACTCAGTTTATATGTGAGGAAAAGAGTAAGTAATGGAAAACAATCATCTCACATATAGTAATATGAAGAACGGACTTTTCAAGAATGGAATGAGTATGATCTCATGGACATGAATATCAATTACTTTTGAGAATGTTAAATCATACACCATAGTTCTTATTTATTTAATCTCCACATCTACGAAACTAACCATCTCTTAAGATCAACTAGGACTTTAATAGGTTGTAATGGGGCTTAGGTAATGGCTAACAAAGAATGAAAACAAGTATACGAAAAATCTCTAAAAATGTATACACCCATTAAACTAACACAAGGGCTATGAAGAGTAAATCAATGTTCTAACCATCAATTACTTTCTTCATTTTTTTTTCATTGACATCGCTTTTTTTTTTTTTTTTTCAACTACATGTTTTTCCTTTTCTACTCAATAGAATGTTTCAACATTGAGGACTCATGGTATATTTGACTCTGCTCTTTCTAATTGCCCATTTCCAACTAATATTCATCCATATACATTCTTAGATAAATTGGGTATTGATAAGGGGTTAAAAAAATAAAAGGCTATCAACGGCTCAAAGGGCTTCAAAAGGGAACTAATGAGTGGGTAAGTAAAAATGCTAGAAAAGGTTTAAGAAAAACTTGCCTACATCATTTCTTAAGCTCAGGTTGGTATTATGACATCTCAACTAAATAAACTAAAAAGTTCTAGTGCAATAATTTAATTTTAATGTCATTCTAAAAGCAATTGATAAGAAAAATGAGAATAATGAGATCATCAACGACTTAATACGAACTCAAGAAAAATTAGAGTATATTTATCTAACACTCAGAAAGAAAAGAATGGCTCAAAACTTTCACGGGTTAAGTCTCCACTATTATTCTAAGGTTTTCTAGCTCATATCTCACTCATCAACTTCAAATCATGCTAATATGGCTTATAGTGCAAAAAGTAATCAAGTTGAAAAAAATCTCATGAAATAGACCTAACTTAAGGATTATATCAAACCATATGTTTTCCTGTTGATATATAAAGGTGACAAGTGAAAGCATGTATTTCTCAAAATTTCTGGCATACTTGAAAGCACATCCTCTTCATTGGAAAGGACTTAGATCTTGGATGCATTTTCAAAATGAAAATTTTTCACACAATCATAATTAACTATGTACTCAATGGAGATTGAGTAGAATACAATAGTAAATTGTGAAATAAATTTTAGTTCAAAATTTCTTGAAAAATGTAGAAAAACTTATAAACCTCACCCCCAAACCTAAACCAAACATTGTCCCCAATGTATAAAATGATGATCATGACAAATGCAGGAAAAAGAAAATATGAGAGTTAAAGGGATATTACCATGGGAAAGTTTTTACCAATTTCGATGAAATCTTCCACCAATGAGACTCATAAACATAAGAATCATGGAGTTTTCATTAGAAATTGATAAAATGCAGACTCGACACTAACAAAGAAAACTAAAAAAAAAGGCAAGTTGTAAGTCAAAACTGTTATGGAGCTAACGAGTATGAGTGAAACATAACTAAATAGGGCACTCGAAAATCAATCCAGACTAACAGCAAAGACACACAACTAAAGCTAGGCTGCCTCCTAGGAGAGCTTGGTTTAACGTCGTCAGCCCGACATATATTCTCCCTCATGAATGATATATCAGGAAGTGACGATGAAGAACATAGGGAACATTCACCTCAAAAGGGTTAAGGAATCGTATACCAACAACCTGAAAAGTTGAGGATCGGTCCACTCAAAAATAGCAACCACATGCGACACAAGATATACTAGCACATCCCAAAAGTTGCAAGGACACCAACTAAATCATATAGAAATTGTAAAGAAGTTCGCATTCCTTGGAAGTCAGTAGGGATCTTAAACATGAATGGGTCACAAGTAGTGATATGCAGCAAAGGATCCTCCCTTACTCCTAAAATGGAACATCCTAAGTCTAGTTCCAAATCAGAAGATTGGATAATTTTCACATCAGGATAGTGAAAATTGAACTCCTCACTCACAAACAATGGATCCACATAGGTAGCATCAGTCAATATGAAAGTGATGGAAAGAGGTATGTCTATAAATATATCGGGTGGTACAGGTTCTGTAACAACTGTTTTTTTTCTTTGTACCACTGCGGTAGTATTTAGAAATTTGGTGGTGGCATATAGCCATTTTCCCTTCTATAAGACTATACATATTTTTTTGTTCTTTTCACTCTTCTCATCAGAGCTTAAGAGGTTGTATGTTGGTCAACCAGGTCTAGGAGAGAGCTTGAGAGGGAAGATTCCTTAAAGATTTGCTTGAGGATCTTGATGCATGTTGGGGAGGAGGAGTCTTATGCTTTGAGGAGTGCAATACCTATGGTTGGTGAGTAGATCGAACATTTCTTGAATGATTTAACCCCTTTGATTGCATGTTTACTCTTTCTTGGTATAAATTTGGGGGGGGGGGGGGGTTTGCTATTATGGATTAAGATGAGTAACCTAGGGTCTTTTCGTAATAGTAGTTTTTGATTCTTTCTGTATTTTTGTTTTTGATTGCTTCCAGTTGAAAGATGAATGTGAGAGTTTTCTATAGGTAGCTTATATGTAAAATTTGGATAAGTATTGAAGAAGTTATAGGTAGTTGAAGTTGGTGTGTTGAACTATGACTTGCTGAAATTACAAGTCTGACTTTAAACCGTGATGAACAGGGGGTAGAGATCTGGTTTTATTTTCTGTTATTGAAAGAATTTAGGTATAAATCTCACATGTTTAACAAGTTAAAGGCAAGGGTTTTCCAATGGTATAAAGTTTTCAGGGTTTGGTTGAATAATGTGACTTTTGTGTGTGATTGAAGTTGCTATATTACTGAAACGTTCTGAAAAAAAAATCTGCTCTGAGGTTGAAGACGATGACATCATGCTGACGTCATCTATTTGACCCGATTTTGATCCAACTTTGACTGATCATAGAATTTGATTTATAACTCTGTTTTTATCACCGTTTTCACCGTTGTGACCACCGTGATAACATTAAATTTTAGAATAAATTTATTTCACATGTTACAATATTTTAATTTTGGCAATGATGTGCCTCGAGATGTGTGTTTCAAGTAGATGTTTATTATTGAATATTGTGCATCATATATGTGATTGTGATATCTAGAATTTAGCTCCTCTAATGGAATTATGGAACGATGCTACTTGATTAGTGTTGAGAATCTTGAGTTTGACATGAATACCCTACTCCGGCGTTTGAAATGTACAGAGTGGTACATTATGGCCATAGATGCCTTGGTTTTTAATATTTGTGTAATTCGTACATAGTGAGTTGTACGGTGACTGTCTCCAAAAGGGGAAAACTAAGCCACTATACGAGTTATGACTCGCATGATATAGTGGAGTGTTCCTGAGGAGCAGTGTCTGATTTTCAAAAGGGGAAAATTAAGCCACTGTATGAGTCATGACTCGCGTGATACAGTGGAGTGTTTCTGAGGGGTCAGAGGAATAGTGTGAACTTATTTATCTTCCAGCGCGCAGTTTAAATTGTGATTTAGCCCGCGTGTCCAGTCTTTTGAGGTGAAGTATGCATTTTATAGACGGCACCCCGTTTGAAATGCATACATACTCAAAGTGGATATTGGTACACGTGTGGAAGTGTGTCGGGGTGAGACACATTCGGCACATGGAGAGGTGCGATAGGGTATTCATGGTCTAATAGGTTTTGTAGCATGCCCTCCGGTAGGGAACTAAGCCATTGTACAAGTTTCTACTTGCGAGAGGTGGTGGTGAGTTCCTAAGGGCCTATAGAAGGGACATGTCTGGGAACAGGTATGTCCTAGATAAAAAAAAAAAATGGGTATGATATGTCTTGAAAGTGAGTATGCGAGAATTTGATAAGATTACATGTGCTTAAGATTATGAAAATTTTCATTCATTTGAAAGGATTAATGGTCTATTAAAAGGTTATGTTTTTGTTGATAATATGATTTGTGCATATGACTAGTTAACCATATGGTTGGTGCAGTAGGTATAAGTTGTAGCATGTGATGTAAGGTAAATGTGGATATATATTGAAATGTGGATTATCATTTGTGTTATTTGTAGTTGATTTTTTTATCTGCTCATACCAGCTTTAGGCTGACCCATTTTGCTTTGTTTTGTGGTAAATGGGTGTACTCTTATTGGAGTGCAGGCGTTGGAAGCGACTTTGTGGATCAGGCCGGGCGGAACTAGATCCTAGTCATTTCCAGGGTTTGTATTATGTTTTGTGTCTTGCTTTTTGGTGTTATATATGAAAGTTATGTTTGTGAGAATGTTTTGATGTGTAGAGTTGGGGGAGAAGGTTGCCTTTGGCATGGTTGTAATACTTTGGAATGTTTGTAATGAGTCCTTCTACAGAGCGAGGGAGGGAGCGAGGTAAAGGAGCGAGGGATGGGTGTAACCACCCATCATCCTCGGGATGAGCGCATCGCGTTGGAGATGCGCGCAAATGCTCATCGCGAGGAGGATGGGTGGTTACACCCATCCCTCGCTCCCTTTACCTCGACCCCTCCCTCGACCCCTAGAATTTTCCGTTTGTAATATTTTGGAATTTCGTTTTTCGAGAATTGTGTGTGTGATAATGTGGTTAAGTGGTATGTCACGTTCCGTTTGTAGGAAATCTCCCGGTCTGTTGGGATTTTCTTATGAGCGGGGCGTGACAGGTTCATCGTAACAAAATGGATTACACCAAGATGATGAGTGAGACGACTCAACAACACCCCCAAACCTAGAATTAGCACTACCTCTGGCATGTAGTCTCTCATTAAATATATCTTCCGACTTCTTTGGGACAACCTGTTTTGAATTCAATATAGATGAAATAATAACAGACAAAGTATCATCAGTACCTGAAAACACATACCTGAGGGTGTCAGATAATTGTTTAAGGTCAAGCTC
Source organism: Berberis thunbergii (assembly GCA_003290165.1). Taxonomy (NCBI): domain Eukaryota; kingdom Viridiplantae; phylum Streptophyta; class Magnoliopsida; order Ranunculales; family Berberidaceae; genus Berberis; species Berberis thunbergii. Next base: position 28,575 of record QNQO01011231.1, on the reverse strand, counting down.
AGATAGCTCAACTGATTGAACTAATTTTGACTCACTGAGTGGAAGAGGCTCCACTTTAGACTTACATTTATAACTAGGATCCAGAATGGGGACTGAGTCAAGCAAATCATTGACTTCCCTAATGGAATCATCAACATCAAAGTCTAAATAGAATGAGTCAAACAAGCCTTTAAATGGTCATGTGTATCTGAAAACAGTCAAGGGGAGACTCTAAAGAATGTTCACAGTTTGATTTTATGCACGAGTCGCTAGGAAGACATATGTCAAGTGGGTCATTATGAAAATGTGGGGAAGGGAATGGATCAGGAAGCAAAGTAGTTTCAATCACATTATCCACAAAAGCATCATCTGACTCGGATTCCAATGTGTTACCAGTTATGAATTGACCCTCTGAATTTTGAACAGAGTGACTAGGAACTCTTCCTAACTCACTTTCAGATACTGCCTCAGTAATATGATCCACAACTATCTCAAGTCTTTGAGTCGTGGCTATCAACTCAGATATGTCCTTAGAATTCTGATCAATTATACTTGCTGAGCGCTGCAAATACTGATTAATCGTTTCCTCTAAACTTGATGTGTTGGATAGAGGAACTTGGTTATGGTGGGGCATGACATGATTAGGGTATTGAGGAGCTTGAGAGAAAATATGTCCCCTTTGGTGTGAGTTATGAGCCCAAGAGAGATTTTGATTATTGGCAAAACCAGGGCTGTAATAGTTGAACTTTGAATTATAACCAGGTCGCCAATTAGCATTAAAAGAATGGATTTGCTCAGCGAAATATTCAGGATAATCATATTGCAAATCACAATTAGCTGTAGAATGACTAGGACTCGAACATGCAACAAAACCCTCAAATGAAGCATTAGTGGGAGGTAGGGGTTTAGTCAAATTCATAAGTGCATCTAATTTCTGAGTCATTGTCATAAGAGTTGTTTCAAGCTTCGAGGTAGAAGGGAGAAGTAATCCTTAAAGTCTTTATCCTCATTAGAAGGGGAGAGGAAGTCAGGATAATATGCGGAACCTGAGTTGTAATAATCTGAATATGGAGCATAATCAGGTTGTCGCATGGCATTAAATGCATTCCTGCGAGATAGATAATTATTGAGGTTCATTTTTTTTTAAAATTATGCAAGCCTAATCTATATATGAAGATAACCTAACTCTAAAAAAATAAAAATCTAGATAAGTACCTAGCAATACAATCATTCAGATTGCCTTCGGGTACTGCGTATCTGATAGTTATAGCCCCACGAAAAGTCGAGGTTTATACGAAGCAAATTAATCTCGTGAAAAACTAATTTACTAGGTAGAGGCTGTAACGTCTGGTAATCCCTACAAACACTCTTTTTATTACCTATGGTTGTTACTAATCAAGGGCTGAAATCCATTTTAATTAGCCTATCCGCGGGAAAGAGCACGGAGATTCCCAGCATAAAAAATATCCTGAAATCTAATTGCTCCTACCTCCTTTCTACCTTCAGCTTAAAGTGTAATGTCAGTTTCAGAACTATTCCAAGATTGGATATGTTCCTTCACTTGACTACTTTAAACTTTCAAGTTTCAAAAGAGGGGTCCTATGAGCGTCTTGTCCTAATTTATCTTGCTACAAATTTTAATAGTGAGGGCTTAGGTCCCTAACCCTAAAATAGATGGTGGTTAACCTATCCGTGGGAGAGAACACAAAATTTTACAGCATCAGAAATATCCTCAATCTATTCAAATTTGCATGCAATTCTAGCTAAAAACCAAACAAGTAAAACACACAGTAATCCATTCAGAAACCGCGTGCAGATGCGGTGGGAAGAAGTTACCTCCGGCGTGAACCTCTCTTGGGTTACTTGCGACGCCGGGTAGAAGTCGAGTTGACATCGATCAGAAGCACCATCCACCTGACGGCTCGCCGATTTCTGAGAGTGTCCACGCGATAGCAACCTGTAAACAATTCAAACCCTGTGCTTTTTTTTTTGTAAAGTTTTTTGTTTTTTTTTAAATTTTTTATGCAACCTGTAATATATGATTCATACCTGTTAATACCTGCAAAAATAAAAAAAATAAAAACAAAAACAAGTATCAAAACTTCTTAGACTTAAAAGAAATAACTAAAAAAATAAAATCAAGCCTATCCTAAAAGCAAAAGCAAAAGCAATCTATATCTGACCTAATCTTTTTTTTTATAACCTAAACTACAAATTAGTGAAAATAAAATCTTGAATTCAATTACACCGTTACAGTCCCCGGCAACGGCGCCAAAAACTTGATGCAGATTTAACTAACCTAAATAAATAGGTTAATTTAACCTAATTTTAATAACTGCAAGTGCACAGTGTCTAACTGGTAGACAATGGCAAGTACAGGTCGATCCCACAAGGACTGTGGTTGCAATTAAATTTCAGAGTTGATTTAAACTAATTTAAATTGGGGTTACAACAATTAAAATATCTAAACTAAAAATTAAATTAAAAAAACAAAATAGACAGTTTTAAAGAATATGATAAGGGAAACCAAGGCATTGAATCCACCACAGGTTCTTTGAGATTTGTGTAATCAAAAATATTGTTTTCAAGATTTAACATGACTAACCTAAAGATTAATCTAAATTCGCAATTGATTTCAGCAATGGTATAAACCCCTAGCATTGCGTGTCTTCTTACGGCACACACAATCACAGATTCAGATTAATTGATTAAATCAGGCTTTGAATTTCAACAAAGGGTACTTCTAACTACCGACTAGTCTAGATAATTAATCAGGATATAATCGGTGAAAGCAAATTATCGAAAATCAGAAATCAAATGTGTTTAACGTTCAAGCATAAAGAAAATAATAAATTTAAATACACAAACTATAGGAAATCCTGTGGTTTCATCGTAGCCTTGGCGAAGGGTTTAGCTCTCCATGGTAGTAGTGGTCACAGCATCAATGGAGGTGAAAGTCATCTCTGCACGGAAGCTCTGTGGAGGTATAGAGCAGAACCGAGGGTGCAAATAGCGAAAACTGTTTTTCAGTTTTGAAAAGCGGTTTTCTCCCGCCCGAATTCCGCGCAGGTCTGTGTCTTCATTCCCAGCGCGACAGTGCCTACTCCGCAGCTGTTCTTCGCTCCTTGCGAGCTCCTCGTCCTCCCGAACTTGCCCTAGTACCTGCAAGAACAGAGAGAGAGTAAAGAAAAATGAGATAACACAAAGAAAACGAAGGATGATGCGAAACAGGGAGCGCCTCTGTCGCAAGCTCTGTTTCGCGGCGACAATGGTTGTGTGGTCTGACTCTAAGGGTGGTCGTGAGAGAGAGAGAGAAACAGTGAGAAAGAGCGAGGTAAACAGGAAGGAGGCCGAGAGAGGGGAGAAACAGGGGTGGCGGCTGCGAGGGTGGAGAAACAGGGTTTGTTCCTGTTGCGCGGTGGTGGTGGTGATGGCAAGGATCGATGGCTGAGAGAGAGAGAGAGAGAGAGAGCGATGGTGGTTGCGGCTGTGTTCTGGACAGAGAGGGTGGTGGTCTGTTTCGGTGGCGAGGTGAGGTTTGTAACGTGAAACAGGGTTGTCACGCCCCTATTTCACGGTGGTTAGTGACGGTGGTGGTGGTGGCTGTGTGGTGTGATGACGTGAAACAGGGTTTTCAAGCCTCTGTTTCAGTGGGATGAAGGAAGAGGTGGTTGTTGGCTGAGAGAACGAGTTGAGAGATGACGAGATGAAGGGTGATGGTGGGATTATCGCACTGTCGGCTCTCCTATCGAGCGAGGATTGTCGGCAGGGTGGATTGGTGTGGTGGCTGGAAAAAAGAGGAGGGGAGAAGGGATGTGGAATAAGAGAGCAGAAGCTTTCTCTAAGATGGGGGAGCTAAATAGGGTTCTCCTATTATCTTGGGCTTGGGTTTTTAGGTTAGCATTTTGGGTTTGGGCTTAGGTTAAATTAGGTTGACCTAGGTTTATTAGGGTTAGGTTTAGATATGTGTCCTCTACTTTGTACCACCACTAGAATCAACCAATTGTCATTACTTAAATTGTCGCCTTAATATGATTTCATCGTTCACGCTCAAATTCCTACAAAGACATGAAAACGAAATAATTATTATAAAATATAATAATCGAAACACTAACATATATAAATTAAGGGATATATTATGTAATAATTATGTGAATATCAGCATACTCCTGACGCCACGTCAGTACGAAAATTTTTCCCTCTACAAGGTTTATCCTTCAGTAGCCTATATGATGCCTCAACAGTCCACCAAAAGATTTGTGAAAGATATCCGAATTCATTTTGAAGCCAAGATTAGTTTATCTCAATCAACAGTTAGTTTGCTTTAAAGTTGTTTGTTTATCTTTCCATAGTCAATATTGAGTTTAGAGTTCTTAAGAGACTTATATGATTCACAATCATTTAAGAAATAAAAGAAGAATTTCAGAAACAAACTCTATTGATTATTGGAAAGATGTAACAACAAGCACCTTAAAGCAGATACAAAAGGCTACATACTACGAATGCCCTGAGGCGGATACAAAGCCTACAAACTGCGGACAACTTGCAAGTGGACGAGTTATAGTCTCGTGAGGGTTTTCAGAAATGTTACCCACAAACATTATGACTCATAAATTTTCAAAACATGGTAACTCAGTCTATTATCCTCAGAGTAAGAATTTAATTGCCAAAAAAAATTTGAAAATAGCTAACAGTCTCACAATAATATATCAAAGAGTTTCACAATAATTTAATAATACCCAAAGGTTAAATAAATTTCATCAATTATTCCCAACTCGAAGTGTGTGTGTGCATGGCCTTATCAACATAACTTTTTATTTCAGAGTAAAACAATTACTAAATCTCCTTTAGAAAGTTTGTTTTGACTTCAAACCTCTCATGTCACTCACAATAAAACACTCAGAGATTTGATATTTCACTCAGTTTATATGTGAGGAAAAGAGTAAGTAATGGAAAACAATCATCTCACATATAGTAATATGAAGAACGGACTTTTCAAGAATGGAATGAGTATGATCTCATGGACATGAATATCAATTACTTTTGAGAATGTTAAATCATACACCATAGTTCTTATTTATTTAATCTCCACATCTACGAAACTAACCATCTCTTAAGATCAACTAGGACTTTAATAGGTTGTAATGGGGCTTAGGTAATGGCTAACAAAGAATGAAAACAAGTATACGAAAAATCTCTAAAAATGTATACACCCATTAAACTAACACAAGGGCTATGAAGAGTAAATCAATGTTCTAACCATCAATTACTTTCTTCATTTTTTTTCATTGACATCGCTTTTTTTTTTTTTTTTTCAACTACATGTTTTTCCTTTTCTACTCAATAGAATGTTTCAACATTGAGGACTCATGGTATATTTGACTCTGCTCTTTCTAATTGCCCATTTCCAACTAATATTCATCCATATACATTCTTAGATAAATTGGGTATTGATAAGGGGTTAAAAAAATAAAAGGCTATCAACGGCTCAAAGGGCTTCAAAAGGGAACTAATGAGTGGGTAAGTAAAAAGGCTAGAAAAGGTTTAAGAAAAACTTGCCTACATCATTTCTTAAGCTCAGGTTGGTATTATGACATCTCAACTAAATAAACTAAAAAGTTCTAGTGCAATAATTTAATTTTAATGTCATTCTAAAAGCAATTGATAAGAAAAATGAGAATAATGAGATCATCAACGACTTAATACGAACTCAAGAAAAATTAGAGTATATTTATCTAACACTCAGAAAGAAAAGAATGGCTCAAAACTTTCACGGGTTAAGTCTCCACTATTATTCTAAGGTTTTCTAGCTCATATCTCACTCATCAACTTCAAATCATGCTAATATGGCTTATAGTGCAAAAAGTAATCAAGTTGAAAAAAATCTCATGAAATAGACCTAACTTAAGGATTATATCAAACCATATGTTTTCCTGTTGATATATAAGGTGACAAGTGAAAGCATGTATTTCTCAAAATTTCTGGCATACTTGAAAGCACATCCTCTTCATTGGAAAGGACTTAGATCTTGGATGCATTTTCAAAATGAAAATTTTTCACACAATCATAATTAACTATGTACTCAATGGAGATTGAGTAGAATACAATAGTAAATTGTGAAATAAATTTTAGTTCAAAATTTCTTGAAAAATGTAGAAAAACTTATAAACCTCACCCCCAAACCTAAACCAAACATTGTCCCCAATGTATAAAATGATGATCATGACAAATGCAGGAAAAAGAAAATATGAGAGTTAAAGGGATATTACCATGGGAAAGTTTTTACCAATTTCGATGAAATCTTCCACCAATGAGACTCATAAACATAAGAATCATGGAGTTTTCATTAGAAATTGATAAAATGCAGACTCGACACTAACAAAGAAAACTAAAAAAAAAGGCAAGTTGTAAGTCAAAACTGTTATGGAGCTAACGAGTATGAGTGAAACATAACTAAATAGGGCACTCGAAAATCAATCCAGACTAACAGCAAAGACACACAACTAAAGCTAGGCTGCCTCCTAGGAGAGCTTGGTTTAACGTCGTCAGCCCGACATATATTCTCCCTCATGAATGATATATCAGGAAGTGACGATGAAGAACATAGGGAACATTCACCTCAAAAGGGTTAAGGAATCGTATACCAACAACCTGAAAAGTTGAGGATCGGTCCACTCAAAAATAGCAACCACATGCGACACAAGATATACTAGCACATCCCAAAAGTTGCAAGGACACCAACTAAAATCATATAGAAATTGTAAAGAAGTTCGCATTCCTTGGAAGTCAGTAGGGATCTTAAACATGAATGGGTCACAAGTAGTGATATGCAGCAAAGGATCCTCCCTTACTCCTAAAATGGAACATCCTAAGTCTAGTTCCAAATCAGAAGATTGGATAATTTTCACATCAGGATAGTGAAAATTGAACTCCTCACTCACAAACAATGGATCCACATAGGTAGCATCAGTCAATATGAAAGTGATGGAAAGAGGTATGTCTATAAATATATCGGGTGGTACAGGTTCTGTAACAACTGTTTTTTTTCTTTGTACCACTGCGGTAGTATTTAGAAATTTGGTGGTGGCATATAGCCATTTTCCCTTCTATAAGACTATACATATTTTTTTGTTCTTTTCACTCTTCTCATCAGAGCTTAAGAGGTTGTATGTTGGTCAACCAGGTCTAGGAGAGAGCTTGAGAGGGAAGATTCCTTAAAGATTTGCTTGAGGATCTTGATGCATGTTGGGGAGGAGGAGTCTTATGCTTTGAGGAGTGCAATACCTATGGTTGGTGAGTAGATCGAACATTTCTTGAATGATTTAACCCCTTTGATTGCATGTTTACTCTTTCTTGGTATAAATTTGGGGGGGGGGGGGTTTGCTATTATGGATTAAGATGAGTAACCTAGGGTCTTTTCGTAATAGTAGTTTTTGATTCTTTCTGTATTTTTGTTTTTGATTGCTTCCAGTTGAAAGATGAATGTGAGAGTTTTCTATAGGTAGCTTATATGTAAAATTTGGATAAGTATTGAAGAAGTTATAGGTAGTTGAAGTTGGTGTGTTGAACTATGACTTGCTGAAATTACAAGTCTGACTTTAAACCGTGATGAACAGGGGGTAGAGATCTGGTTTTATTTTCTGTTATTGAAAGAATTTAGGTATAAATCTCACATGTTTAACAAGTTAAAGGCAAGGGTTTTCCAATGGTATAAAGTTTTCAGGGTTTGGTTGAATAATGTGACTTTTGTGTGTGATTGAAGTTGCTATATTACTGAAACGTTCTGAAAAAAAAATCTGCTCTGAGGTTGAAGACGATGACATCATGCTGACGTCATCTATTTGACCCGATTTTGATCCAACTTTGACTGATCATAGAATTTGATTTATAACTCTGTTTTTATCACCGTTTTCACCGTTGTGACCACCGTGATAACATTAAATTTTAGAATAAATTTATTTCACATGTTACAATATTTTAATTTTGGCAATGATGTGCCTCGAGATGTGTGTTTCAAGTAGATGTTTATTATTGAATATTGTGCATCATATATGTGATTGTGATATCTAGAATTTAGCTCCTCTAATGGAATTATGGAACGATGCTACTTGATTAGTGTTGAGAATCTTGAGTTTGACATGAATACCCTACTCCGGCGTTTGAAATGTACAGAGTGGTACATTATGGCCATAGATGCCTTGGTTTTTAATATTTGTGTAATTCGTACATAGTGAGTTGTACGGTGACTGTCTCCAAAAGGGGAAAACTAAGCCACTATACGAGTTATGACTCGCATGATATAGTGGAGTGTTCCTGAGGAGCAGTGTCTGATTTTCAAAAGGGGAAAATTAAGCCACTGTATGAGTCATGACTCGCGTGATACAGTGGAGTGTTTCTGAGGGTCAGAGGAATAGTGTGAACTTATTTATCTTCCAGCGCGCAGTTTTAAATTGTGATTTAGCCCGCGTGTCCAGTCTTTTGAGGTGAAGTATGCATTTTATAGACGGCACCCCGTTTGAAATGCATACATACTCAAAGTGGATATTGGTACACGTGTGGAAGTGTGTCGGGGTGAGACACATTCGGCACATGGAGAGGTGCGATAGGGTATTCATGGTCTAATAGGTTTTGTAGCATGCCCTCCGGTAGGGAACTAAGCCATTGTACAAGTTTCTACTTGCGAGAGGTGGTGGTGAGTTCCTAAGGGCCTATAGAAGGGACATGTCTGGGAACAGGTATGTCCTAGATAAAAAAAAAAAATGGGTATGATATGTCTTGAAAGTGAGTATGCGAGAATTTGATAAGATTACATGTGCTTAAGATTATGAAAATTTTCATTCATTTGAAAGGATTAATGGTCTATTAAAAGGTTATGTTTTTGTTGATAATATGATTTGTGCATATGACTAGTTAACCATATGGTTGGTGCAGTAGGTATAAGTTGTAGCATGTGATGTAAGGTAAATGTGGATATATATTGAAATGTGGATTATCATTTGTGTTATTTGTAGTTGATTTTTTTTATCTGCTCATACCAGCTTTAGGCTGACCCATTTTGCTTTGTTTTGTGGTAAATGGGTGTACTCTTATTGGAGTGCAGGCGTTGGAAGCGACTTTGTGGATCAGGCCGGGCGGAACTAGATCCTAGTCATTTCCAGGGTTTGTATTATGTTTTGTGTCTTGCTTTTTGGTGTTATATATGAAAGTTATGTTTGTGAGAATGTTTTGATGTGTAGAGTTGGGGGAGAAGGTTGCCTTTGGCATGGTTGTAATACTTTGGAATGTTTGTAATGAGTCCTTCTACAGAGCGAGGGAGGGAGCGAGGTAAAGGAGCGAGGGATGGGTGTAACCACCCATCATCCTCGGGATGAGCGCATCGCGTTGGAGATGCGCGCAAATGCTCATCGCGAGGAGGATGGGTGGTTACACCCATCCCTCGCTCCCTTTACCTCGACCCCTCCCTCGACCCCTAGAATTTTCCGTTTGTAATATTTTGGAATTTCGTTTTTTCGAGAATTGTGTGTGTGATAATGTGGTTAAGTGGTATGTCACGTTCCGTTTGTAGGAAATCTCCCGGTCTGTTGGGATTTTCTTATGAGCGGGGCGTGACAGGTTCATCGTAACAAAATGGATTACACCAAGATGATGAGTGAGACGACTCAACAACACCCCCAAACCTAGAATTAGCACTACCTCTGGCATGTAGTCTCTCATTAAATATATCTTCCGACTTCTTTGGGACAACCTGTTTTGAATTCAATATAGATGAAATAATAACAGACAAAGTATCATCAGTACCTGAAAACACATACCTGAGGGTGTCAGATAATTGTTTAAGGTCAAGCTCAGATAGCTCAACTGATTGAACTAATTTTGACTCACTGAGTGGAAGAGGCTCCACTTTAGACTTACATTTATAACTAGGATCCAGAATGGGGACTGAGTCAAGCAAATCATTGACTTCCCTAATGGAATCATCAACATCAAAGTCTAAATAGAATGAGTCAAACAAGCCTTTAAATGGTCATGTGTATCTGAAAACAGTCAAGGGGAGACTCTAAAGAATGTTCACAGTTTGATTTTATGCACGAGTCGCTAGGAAGACATATGTCAAGTGGGTCATTATGAAAATGTGGGGAAGGGAATGGATCAGGAAGCAAAGTAGTTTCAATCACATTATCCACAAAAGCATCATCTGACTCGGATTCCAATGTGTTACCAGTTATGAATTGACCCTCTGAATTTTGAACAGAGTGACTAGGAACTCTTCCTAACTCACTTTCAGATACTGCCTCAGTAATATGATCCACAACTATCTCAAGTCTTTGAGTCGTGGCTATCAACTCAGATATGTCCTTAGAATTCTGATCAATTATACTTGCTGAGCGCTGCAAAATACTGATTAATCGTTTCCTCTAAACTTGATGTGTTGGATAGAGGAACTTGGTTATGGTGGGGCATGACATGATTAGGGTATTGAGGAGCTTGAGAGAAAATATGTCCCCTTTGGTGTGAGTTATGAGCCCAAGAGAGATTTTGATTATTGGCAAACCAGGGCTGTAATAGTTGAACTTTGAATTATAACCAGGTCGCCATTAGCATTAAAAGAATGGATTTGCTCAGCGAAATATTCAGGATAATCATATTGCAAATCACAATTAGCTGTAGAATGACTAGGACTCGAACATGCAACAAAACCCTCAAATGAAGCATTAGTGGGAGGTAGGGGTTTAGTCAAATTCATAAGTGCATCTAATTTCTGAGTCATTGTCATAAGAGTTGTTTCAAGCTTCGAGGTAGAAGGGAGAAGTAATCCTTAAAGTCTTTATCCTCATTAGAAGGGGAGAGGAAGTCAGGATAATATGCGGAACCTGAGTTGTAATAATCTGAATATGGAGCATAATCAGGTTGTCGCATGGCATTAAATGCATTCCTGCGAGATAGATAATTATTGAGGTTCATTTTTTTTTAAAATTATGCAAGCCTAATCTATATATGAAGATAACCTAACTCTAAAAAAAAATAAAAATCTAGATAAGTACCTAGCATACAATCATTCAGATTGCCTTCGGGTACTGCGTATCTGATAGTTATAGCCCCACGAAAAGTCGAGGTTTATACGAAGCAAATTAATCTCGTGAAAAACTAATTTACTAGGTAGAGGCTGTAACGTCTGGTAATTCCCTACAAACACTCTTTTTATTACCTATGGTTGTTACTAATCAAGGGCTGAAATCCATTTTAATTAGCCTATCCGCGGGAAAGAGCACGGAGATTCCCAGCATAAAAAATATCCTGAAATCTAATTGCTCCTACCTCCTTTTCTACCTTCAGCTTAAAGTGTAATGTCAGTTTCAGAACTATTCCAAGATTGGATATGTTCCTTCACTTGACTACTTTAAACTTTCAAGTTTCAAAAGAGGGGTCCTATGAGCGTCTTGTCCTAATTTATCTTGCTACAAATTTTAATAGTGAGGGCTTAGGTCCCTAACCTAAATAGATGGTGGTTAACCTATCCGTGGGAGAGAACACAAAATTTTACAGCATCAGAAATATCCTCAATCTATTCAAATTTGCATGCAATTCTAGCTAAAAACCAAACAAGTAAAACACACAGTAATCCATTCAGAAACCGCGTGCAGATGCGGTGGGAAGAAGTTACCTCCGGCGTGAACCTCTCTTGGGTTACTTGCGACGCCGGGTAGAAGTCGAGTTGACATCGATCAGAAGCACCATCCACCTGACGGCTCGCCGATTTCTGAGAGTGTCCACGCGATAGCAACCTGTAAACAATTCAAACCCTGTGCTTTTTTTTTTGTAAAGTTTTTTGTTTTTTTTAAATTTTTTATGCAACCTGTAATATATGATTCATACCTGTTAATACCTGCAAAAATAAAAAAATAAAAACAAAAACAAGTATCAAAACTTCTTAGACTTAAAAGAAATAACTAAAAAAATAAAATCAAGCCTATCCTAAAAGCAAAAGCAAAAGCAATCTATATCTGACCTAATCTTTTTTTTTATAACCTAAACTACAAATTAGTGAAAATAAAATCTTGAATTCAATTACACCGTTACAGTCCCCGGCAACGGCGCCAAAAACTTGATGCAGATTTAACTAACCTAAATAAATAGGTTAATTTAACCTAATTTTAATAACTGCAAGTGCACAGTGTCTAACTGGTAGACAATGGCAAGTACAGGTCGATCCCACAAGGACTGTGGTTGCAATTAAATTTCAGAGTTGATTTAAACTAATTTAAATTGGGGTTACAACAATTAAAATATCTAAACTAAAAATTAAATTAAAAAAAACAAAATAGACAGTTTTAAAGAATATGATAAGGGAAACCAAGGCATTGAATCCACCACAGGTTCTTTGAGATTTGTGTAATCAAAAATATTGTTTTCAAGATTTAACATGACTAACCTAAAGATTAATCTAAATTCGCAATTGATTTCAGCAATGGTATAAACCCCTAGCATTGTGTGTCTTCTTACGGCACACACAATCACAGATTCAGATTAATTGATTAAATCAGGCTTTGAATTTCAACAAAGGGTACTTCTAACTACCGACTAGTCTAGATAATTAATCAGGATATAATCGGTGAAAGCAAATTATCGAAAATCAGAAATCAAATGTGTTTAACGTTCAAGCATAAAGAAATAATAAATTTAAATACACAAACTATAGGAAATCCTGTGGTTTCATCGTAGCCTTGGCGAAGGGTTTAGCTCTCCATGGTAGTAGTGGTCACAGCATCAATGGAGGTGAAAGTCATCTCTGCACGGAAGCTCTGTGGAGGTATAGAGCAGAACCGAGGGTGCAAATAGCGAAAACTGTTTTTCAGTTTTGAAAAGCGGTTTTCTCCCGCCCGAATTCCGCGCAGGTCTGTGTCTTCATTCCCAGCGCGACAGTGCCTACTCCGCAGCTGTTCTTCGCTCCTTGCGAGCTCCTCGTCCTCCCGAACTTGCCTAGTACCTGCAAGAACAGAGAGAGAGTAAAGAAAAAATGAGATAACACAAAGAAAACGAAGGATGATGCGAAACAGGGAGCGCCTCTGTCGCAAGCTCTGTTTCGCGGCGACAATGGTTGTGTGGTCTGACTCTAAGGGTGGTCGTGAGAGAGAGAGAGAAACAGTGAGAAAGAGCGAGGTAAACAGGAAGGAGGCCGAGAGAGGGGAGAAACAGGGGTGGCGGCTGCGAGGGTGGAGAAACAGGGTTTGTTCCTGTTGCGCGGTGGTGGTGGTGATGGCAAGGATCGATGGCTGAGAGAGAGAGAGAGAGAGAGAGCGATGGTGGTTGCGGCTGTGTTCTGGACAGAGAGGGTGGTGGTCTGTTTCGGTGGCGAGGTGAGGTTTGTAACGTGAAACAGGGTTGTCACGCCCCTATTTCACGGTGGTTAGTGACGGTGGTGGTGGTGGCTGTGTGGTGTGATGACGTGAAACAGGGTTTTCAAGCCTCTGTTTCAGTGGGATGAAGGAAGAGGTGGTTGTTGGCTGAGAGAACGAGTTGAGAGATGACGAGATGAAGGGTGATGGTGGGATTATCGCACTGTCGGCTCTCCTATCGAGCGAGGATTGTCGGCAGGGTGGATTGGTGTGGTGGCTGGAAAAAGAGGAGGGGAGAAGGGATGTGGAATAAGAGAGCAGAAGCTTTCTCTAAGATGGGGGAGCTAAATAGGGTTCTCCTATTATCTTGGGCTTGGGTTTTTAGGTTAGCATTTTGGGTTTGGGCTTAGGTTAAATTAGGTTGACCTAGGTTTATTAGGGTTAGGTTTAGATATGTGTCCTCTACTTTGTACCACCACTAGAATCAACCAATTGTCATTACTTAAATTGTCGCCTTAATATGATTTCATCGTTCACGCTCAAATTCCTACAAAGACATGAAAACGAAATAATTATTATAAAATATAATAATCGAAACACTAACATATATAAATTAAGGGATATATTATGTAATAATTATGTGAATATCAGCATACTCCTGACGCCACGTCAGTACGAAAATTTTTCCCTCTACAAGGTTTATCCTTCAGTAGCCTATATGATGCCTCAACAGTCCACCAAAAGATTTGTGAAAGATATCCGAATTCATTTTGAAGCCAAGATTAGTTTATCTCAATCAACAGTTAGTTTGCTTTAAAGTTGTTTGTTTATCTTTCCATAGTCAATATTGAGTTTAGAGTTCTTAAGAGACTTATATGATTCACAATCATTTAAGAAATAAAAGAAGAATTTCAGAAACAAACTCTATTGATTATTGGAAAGATGTAACAACAAGCACCTTAAAGCAGATACAAAAGGCTACATACTACGAATGCCCTGAGGCGGATACAAAAGCCTACAAACTGCGGACAACTTGCAAGTGGACGAGTTATAGTCTCGTGAGGGTTTTCAGAAATGTTACCCACAAACATTATGACTCATAAATTTTCAAAACATGGTAACTCAGTCTATTATCCTCAGAGTAAGAATTTAATTGCCAAAAAAAATTTGAAAATAGCTAACAGTCTCACAATAATATATCAAAGAGTTTCACAATAATTTAATAATACCCAAAGGTTAAATAAATTTCATCAATTATTCCCAACTCGAAGTGTGTGTGTGCATGGCCTTATCAACATAACTTTTTATTTCAGAGTAAAACAATTACTAAATCTCCTTTAGAAAGTTTGTTTTGACTTCAAACCTCTCATGTCACTCACAATAAAACACTCAGAGATTTGATATTTCACTCAGTTTATATGTGAGGAAAAGAGTAAGTAATGGAAAACAATCATCTCACATATAGTAATATGAAGAACGGACTTTTCAAGAATGGAATGAGTATGATCTCATGGACATGAATATCAATTACTTTTGAGAATGTTAAATCATACACCATAGTTCTTATTTATTTAATCTCCACATCTACGAAACTAACCATCTCTTAAGATCAACTAGGACTTTAATAGGTTGTAATGGGGCTTAGGTAATGGCTAACAAAGAATGAAAACAAGTATACGAAAAATCTCTAAAAATGTATACACCCATTAAACTAACACAAGGGCTATGAAGAGTAAATCAATGTTCTAACCATCAATTACTTTCTTCATTTTTTTTCATTGACATCGCTTTTTTTTTTTTTTTTTCAACTACATGTTTTTCCTTTTCTACTCAATAGAATGTTTCAACATTGAGGACTCATGGTATATTTGACTCTGCTCTTTCTAATTGCCCATTTCCAACTAATATTCATCCATATACATTCTTAGATAAATTGGGTATTGATAAGGGGTTAAAAAAATAAAAGGCTATCAACGGCTCAAAGGGCTTCAAAAGGGAACTAATGAGTGGGTAAGTAAAAAGGCTAGAAAAGGTTTAAGAAAAACTTGCCTACATCATTTCTTAAGCTCAGGTTGGTATTATGACATCTCAACTAAATAAACTAAAAAGTTCTAGTGCAATAATTTAATTTTAATGTCATTCTAAAAGCAATTGATAAGAAAAATGAGAATAATGAGATCATCAACGACTTAATACGAACTCAAGAAAAATTAGAGTATATTTATCTAACACTCAGAAAGAAAAGAATGGCTCAAAACTTTCACGGGTTAAGTCTCCACTATTATTCTAAGGTTTTCTAGCTCATATCTCACTCATCAACTTCAAATCATGCTAATATGGCTTATAGTGCAAAAAGTAATCAAGTTGAAAAAAATCTCATGAAATAGACCTAACTTAAGGATTATATCAAACCATATGTTTTCCTGTTGATATATAAAGGTGACAAGTGAAAGCATGTATTTCTCAAAATTTCTGGCATACTTGAAAGCACATCCTCTTCATTGGAAAGGACTTAGATCTTGGATGCATTTTCAAAATGAAAATTTTTCACACAATCATAATTAACTATGTACTCAATGGAGATTGAGTAGAATACAATAGTAAATTGTGAAATAAATTTTAGTTCAAAATTTCTTGAAAAATGTAGAAAAACTTATAAACCTCACCCCCAAACCTAAACCAAACATTGTCCCCAATGTATAAAATGATGATCATGACAAATGCAGGAAAAAGAAAATATGAGAGTTAAAGGGATATTACCATGGGAAAGTTTTTACCAATTTCGATGAAATCTTCCACCAATGAGACTCATAAACATAAGAATCATGGAGTTTTCATTAGAAATTGATAAAATGCAGACTCGACACTAACAAAGAAAACTAAAAAAAAAGGCAAGTTGTAAGTCAAAACTGTTATGGAGCTAACGAGTATGAGTGAAACATAACTAAATAGGGCACTCGAAAATCAATCCAGACTAACAGCAAAGACACACAACTAAAGCTAGGCTGCCTCCTAGGAGAGCTTGGTTTAACGTCGTCAGCCCGACATATATTCTCCCTCATGAATGATATATCAGGAAGTGACGATGAAGAACATAGGGAACATTCACCTCAAAAGGGTTAAGGAATCGTATACCAACAACCTGAAAAGTTGAGGATCGGTCCACTCAAAAATAGCAACCACATGCGACACAAGATATACTAGCACATCCCAAAAGTTGCAAGGACACCAACTAAAATCATATAGAAATTGTAAAGAAGTTCGCATTCCTTGGAAGTCAGTAGGGATCTTAAACATGAATGGGTCACAAGTAGTGATATGCAGCAAAGGATCCTCCCTTACTCCTAAAATGGAACATCCTAAGTCTAGTTCCAAATCAGAAGATTGGATAATTTTCACATCAGGATAGTGAAAATTGAACTCCTCACTCACAAACAATGGATCCACATAGGTAGCATCAGTCAATATGAAAGTGATGGAAAGAGGTATGTCTATAAATATATCGGGTGGTACAGGTTCTGTAACAACTGTTTTTTTTCTTTGTACCACTGCGGTAGTATTTAGAAATTTGGTGGTGGCATATAGCCATTTTCCCTTCTATAAGACTATACATATTTTTTTGTTCTTTTCACTCTTCTCATCAGAGCTTAAGAGGTTGTATGTTGGTCAACCAGGTCTAGGAGAGAGCTTGAGAGGGAAGATTCCTTAAAGATTTGCTTGAGGATCTTGATGCATGTTGGGGAGGAGGAGTCTTATGCTTTGAGGAGTGCAATACTATGGTTGGTGAGTAGATCGAACATTTCTTGAATGATTTAACCCCTTTGATTGCATGTTTACTCTTTCTTGGTATAAATTTGGGGGGGGGGGGGTTTGCTATTATGGATTAAGATGAGTAACCTAGGGTCTTTTCGTAATAGTAGTTTTTGATTCTTTCTGTATTTTTGTTTTTGATTGCTTCCAGTTGAAAGATGAATGTGAGAGTTTTCTATAGGTAGCTTATATGTAAAATTTGGATAAGTATTGAAGAAGTTATAGGTAGTTGAAGTTGGTGTGTTGAACTATGACTTGCTGAAATTACAAGTCTGACTTTAAACCGTGATGAACAGGGGGTAAAGATCTGGTTTTATTTTCTGTTATTGAAAGAATTTAGGTATAAATCTCACATGTTTAACAAGTTAAAGGCAAGGGTTTTCCAATGGTATAAAGTTTTCAGGGTTTGGTTGAATAATGTGACTTTTGTGTGTGATTGAAGTTGCTATATTACTGAAACGTTCTGAAAAAAAAATCTGCTCTGAGGTTGAAGACGATGACATCATGCTGACGTCATCTATTTGACCCGATTTTGATCCAACTTTGACTGATCATAGAATTTGATTTATAACTCTGTTTTTATCACCGTTTTCACCGTTGTGACCACCGTGATAACATTAAATTTTAGAATAAATTTATTTCACATGTTACAATATTTTAATTTTGGCAATGATGTGCCTCGAGATGTGTGTTTCAAGTAGATGTTTATTATTGAATATTGTGCATCATATATGTGATTGTGATATCTAGAATTTAGCTCCTCTAATGGAATTATGGAACGATGCTACTTGATTAGTGTTGAGAATCTTGAGTTTGACATGAATACCCTACTCCGGCGTTTGAAATGTACAGAGTGGTACATTATGGCCATAGATGCCTTGGTTTTTAATATTTGTGTAATTCGTACATAGTGAGTTGTACGGTGACTGTCTCCAAAAGGGGAAAACTAAGCCACTATACGAGTTATGACTCGCATGATATAGTGGAGTGTTCCTGAGGAGCAGTGTCTGATTTTCAAAAGGGGAAAATTAAGCCACTGTATGAGTCATGACTCGCGTGATACAGTGGAGTGTTTCTAAGGGGTCAGAGGAATAGTGTGAACTTATTTATCTTCCAGCGCGCAGTTTTAAATTGTGATTTAGCCCGCGTGTCCAGTCTTTTGAGGTGAAGTATGCATTTTATAGACGGCACCCCGTTTGAAATGCATACATACTCAAAGTGGATATTGGTACACGTGTGGAAGTGTGTCGGGGTGAGACACATTCGGCACATGGAGAGGTGCGATAGGGTATTCATGGTCTAATAGGTTTTGTAGCATGCCCTCCGGTAGGGAACTAAGCCATTGTACAAGTTTCTACTTGCGAGAGGTGGTGGTGAGTTCCTAAGGGCCTATAGAAGGGACATGTCTGGGAACAGGTATGTCCTAGATAAAAAAAAAAAATGGGTATGATATGTCTTGAAAGTGAGTATGCGAGAATTTGATAAGATTACATGTGCTTAAGATTATGAAAATTTTCATTCATTTGAAAGGATTAATGGTCTATTAAAAGGTTATGTTTTTGTTGATAATATGATTTGTGCATATGACTAGTTAACCATATGGTTGGTGCAGTAGGTATAAGTTGTAGCATGTGATGTAAGGTAAATGTGGATATATATTGAAATGTGGATTATCATTTGTGTTATTTGTAGTTGATTTTTTTTATCTGCTCATACCAGCTTTAGGCTGACCCATTTTGCTTTGTTTTGTGGTAAATGGGTGTACTCTTATTGGAGTGCAGGCGTTGGAAGCGACTTTGTGGATCAGGCCGGGCGGAACTAGATCCTAGTCATTTCCAGGGTTTGTATTATGTTTTGTGTCTTGCTTTTTGGTGTTATATATGAAAGTTATGTTTGTGAGAATGTTTTGATGTGTAGAGTTGGGGGAGAAGGTTGCCTTTGGCATGGTTGTAATACTTTGGAATGTTTGTAATGAGTCCTTCTACAGAGCGAGGGAGGGAGCGAGGTAAAGGAGCGAGGGATGGGTGTAACCACCCATCATCCTCGGGATGAGCGCATCGCGTTGGAGATGCGCGCAAATGCTCATCGCGAGGAGGATGGGTGGTTACACCCATCCCTCGCTCCCTTTACCTCGACCCCTCCCTCGACCCCTAGAATTTTCCGTTTGTAATATTTTGGAATTTCGTTTTTCGAGAATTGTGTGTGTGATAATGTGGTTAAGTGGTATGTCACGTTCCGTTTGTAGGAAATCTCCCGGTCTGTTGGGATTTTCTTATGAGCGGGGCGTGACAGGTTCATCGTAACAAAATGGATTACACCAAGATGATGAGTGAGACGACTCAACAACACCCCCAAACCTAGAATTAGCACTACCTCTGGCATGTAGTCTCTCATTAAATATATCTTCCGACTTCTTTGGGACAACCTGTTTTGAATTCAATATAGATGAAATAATAACAGACAAAGTATCATCAGTACCTGAAACACATACCTGAGGGTGTCAGATAATTGTTTAAGGTCAAGCTCAGATAGCTCAACTGATTGAACTAATTTTGACTCACTGAGTGGAAGAGGCTCCACTTTAGACTTACATTTATAACTAGGATCCAGAATGGGGACTGAGTCAAGCAAATCATTGACTTCCCTAATGGAATCATCAACATCAAAGTCTAAATAGAATGAGTCAAACAAGCCTTTAAATGGTCATGTGTATCTGAAAACAGTCAAGGGGAGACTCTAAAGAATGTTCACAGTTTGATTTTATGCACGAGTCGCTAGGAAGACATATGTCAAGTGGGTCATTATGAAAATGTGGGGAAGGGAATGGATCAGGAAGCAAAGTAGTTTCAATCACATTATCCACAAAAGCATCATCTGACTCGGATTCCAATGTGTTACCAGTTATGAATTGACCCTCTGAATTTTGAACAGAGTGACTAGGAACTCTTCCTAACTCACTTTCAGATACTGCCTCAGTAATATGATCCACAACTATCTCAAGTCTTTGAGTCGTGGCTATCAACTCAGATATGTCCTTAGAATTCTGATCAATTATACTTGCTGAGCGCTGCAAATACTGATTAATCGTTTCCTCTAAACTTGATGTGTTGGATAGAGGAACTTGGTTATGGTGGGGCATGACATGATTAGGGTATTGAGGAGCTTGAGAGAAAATATGTCCCCTTTGGTGTGAGTTATGAGCCCAAGAGAGATTTTGATTATTGGCAAAACCAGGGCTGTAATAGTTGAACTTTGAATTATAACCAGGTCGCCAATTAGCATTAAAAGAATGGATTTGCTCAGCGAAATATTCAGGATAATCATATTGCAAATCACAATTAGCTGTAGAATGACTAGGACTCGAACATGCAACAAAACCCTCAAATGAAGCATTAGTGGGAGGTAGGGGTTTAGTCAAATTCATAAGTGCATCTAATTTCTGAGTCATTGTCATAAGAGTTGTTTCAAGCTTCGAGGTAGAAGGGAGAAGTAATCCTTAAAGTCTTTATCCTCATTAGAAGGGGAGAGGAAGTCAGGATAATATGCGGAACCTGAGTTGTAATAATCTGAATATGGAGCATAATCAGGTTGTCGCATGGCATTAAATGCATTCCTGCGAGATAGATAATTATTGAGGTTCATTTTTTTTTAAAATTATGCAAGCCTAATCTATATATGAAGATAACCTAACTCTAAAAAAATAAAAATCTAGATAAGTACCTAGCAATACAATCATTCAGATTGCCTT
This sequence comes from Berberis thunbergii, assembly GCA_003290165.1. NCBI lineage: Eukaryota > Viridiplantae > Streptophyta > Magnoliopsida > Ranunculales > Berberidaceae > Berberis > Berberis thunbergii. Next base: position 7,704 of record QNQO01011231.1, on the reverse strand, counting down.
CGGGTACTGCGTATCTGATAGTTATAGCCCCACGAAAAGTCGAGGTTTATACGAAGCAAATTAATCTCGTGAAAAACTAATTTACTAGGTAGAGGCTGTAACGTCTGGTAATCCCTACAAGCACTCTTTTTATTACCTATGGTTGTTACTAATCAAGGGCTGAAATCCATTTTAATTAGCCTATCCGCGGGAAAGAGCACGGAGATTCCCAGCATAAAAAATATCCTGAAATCTAATTGCTCCTACCTCCTTTTCTACCTTCAGCTTAAAGTGTAATGTCAGTTTCAGAACTATTCCAAGATTGGATATGTTCCTTCACTTGACTACTTTAAACTTTCAAGTTTCAAAAGAGGGGTCCTATGAGCGTCTTGTCCTAATTTATCTTGCTACAAATTTTAATAGTGAGGGCTTAGGTCCCTAACCCTAAAATAGATGGTGGTTAACCTATCCGTGGGAGAGAACACAAAATTTTACAGCATCAGAAATATCCTCAATCTATTCAAATTTGCATGCAATTCTAGCTAAAAACCAAACAAGTAAAACACACAGTAATCCATTCAGAAACCGCGTGCAGATGCGGTGGGAAGAAGTTACCTCCGGCGTGAACCTCTCTTGGGTTACTTGCGACGCCGGGTAGAAGTCGAGTTGACATCGATCAGAAGCACCATCCACCTGACGGCTCGCCGATTTCTGAGAGTGTCCACGCGATAGCAACCTGTAAACAATTCAAACCCTGTGCTTTTTTTTTGTAAAGTTTTTTGTTTTTTTTAAATTTTTTATGCAACCTGTAATATATGATTCATACCTGTTAATACCTGCAAAAATAAAAAAAATAAAAACAAAAACAAGTATCAAAACTTCTTAGACTTAAAAGAAATAACTAAAAAAATAAAATCAAGCCTATCCTAAAAGCAAAAGCAAAAGCAATCTATATCTGACCTAATCTTTTTTTTTATAACCTAAACTACAAATTAGTGAAAATAAAATCTTGAATTCAATTACACCGTTACAGTCCCCGGCAACGGCGCCAAAAACTTGATGCAGATTTAACTAACCTAAATAAATAGGTTAATTTAACCTAATTTTAATAACTGCAAGTGCACAGTGTCTAACTGGTAGACAATGGCAAGTACAGGTCGATCCCACAAGGACTGTGGTTGCAATTAAATTTCAGAGTTGATTTAAACTAATTTAAATTGGGGTTACAACAATTAAAATATCTAAACTAAAAATTAAATTAAAAAAACAAAATAGACAGTTTTAAAGAATATGATAAGGGAAACCAAGGCATTGAATCCACCACAGGTTCTTTGAGATTTGTGTAATCAAAAATATTGTTTTCAAGATTTAACATGACTAACCTAAAGATTAATCTAAATTCGCAATTGATTTCAGCAATGGTATAAACCCCTAGCATTGCGTGTCTTCTTACGGCACACACAATCACAGATTCAGATTAATTGATTAAATCAGGCTTTGAATTTCAACAAAGGGTACTTCTAACTACCGACTAGTCTAGATAATTAATCAGGATATAATCGGTGAAAGCAAATTATCGAAAATCAGAAATCAAATGTGTTTAACGTTCAAGCATAAAGAAAATAATAAATTTAAATACACAAACTATAGGAAATCCTGTGGTTTCATCGTAGCCTTGGCGAAGGGTTTAGCTCTCCATGGTAGTAGTGGTCACAGCATCAATGGAGGTGAAAGTCATCTCTGCACGGAAGCTCTGTGGAGGTATAGAGCAGAACCGAGGGTGCAAATAGCGAAAACTGTTTTTCAGTTTTGAAAAGCGGTTTTCTCCCGCCCGAATTCCGCGCAGGTCTGTGTCTTCATTCCCAGCGCGACAGTGCCTACTCCGCAGCTGTTCTTCGCTCCTTGCGAGCTCCTCGTCCTCCCGAACTTGCCCTAGTACCTGCAAGAACAGAGAGAGAGTAAAGAAAAAATGAGATAACACAAAGAAAACGAAGGATGATGCGAAACAGGGAGCGCCTCTGTCGCAAGCTCTGTTTCGCGGCGACAATGGTTGTGTGGTCTGACTCTAAGGGTGGTCGTGAGAGAGAGAGAGAAACAGTGAGAAAGAGCGAGGTAAACAGGAAGGAGGCCGAGAGAGGGGAGAAACAGGGGTGGCGGCTGCGAGGGTGGAGAAACAGGGTTTGTTCCTGTTGCGCGGTGGTGGTGGTGATGGCAAGGATCGATGGCTGAGAGAGAGAGAGAGAGAGAGAGCGATGGTGGTTGCGGCTGTGTTCTGGACAGAGAGGGTGGTGGTTTGTTTCGGTGGCGAGGTGAGGTTTGTAACGTGAAACAGGGTTGTCACGCCCCTATTTCACGGTGGTTAGTGACGGTGGTGGTGGTGGCTGTGTGGTGTGATGACGTGAAACAGGGTTTTCAAGCCTCTGTTTCAGTGGGATGAAGGAAGAGGTGGTTGTTGGCTGAGAGAACGAGTTGAGAGATGACGAGATGAAGGGTGATGGTGGGATTATCGCACTGTCGGCTCTCCTATCGAGCGAGGATTGTCGGCAGGGTGGATTGGTGTGGTGGCTGGAAAAAAGAGGAGGGGAGAAGGGATGTGGAATAAGAGAGCAGAAGCTTTCTCTAAGATGGGGGAGCTAAATAGGGTTCTCCTATTATCTTGGGCTTGGGTTTTTAGGTTAGCATTTTGGGTTTGGGCTTAGGTTAAATTAGGTTGACCTAGGTTTATTAGGGTTAGGTTTAGATATGTGTCCTCTACTTTGTACCACCACTAGAATCAACCAATTGTCATTACTTAAATTGTCGCCTTAATATGATTTCATCGTTCACGCTCAAATTCCTACAAAGACATGAAAACGAAATAATTATTATAAAATATAATAATCGAAACACTAACATATATAAATTAAGGGATATATTATGTAATAATTATGTGAATATCAGCATACTCCTGACGCCACGTCAGTACGGAAATTTTTCCCTCTACAAGGTTTATCCTTTAGTAGCCTATATGATGCCTCAACAGTCCACCAAAAGATTTGTGAGAGATATCCGAATTCATTTTGAAGCCAAGATTAGTTTATCTCAATCAACAGTTAGTTTGCTTTAAAGTTGTTTGTTTCTCTTTCCATAGTCAATATTGAGTTTAGAGTTCTTAAGAGACTTATATGATTCGCAATCATTTAAGAAATAAAAGAATAACTTCAGAAACAAACTCTATTGATTATTGGAAAGATGTAACAACAAGCACCTTAAAGCAGATACAAAAGGCTACATACTACGAATGCCCTGAGGCGGATACAAAAGCCTACAAACTGCGGACAACTTGCAAGTGACAAAAAAAATCGCTCGACTCCTTCCAAAGATAAGGACAAAGTGTAAGAGGGGATTGAAAAGACTAGCAATCAGATTTCCTCAAGAGATGCCCTACCTTCTATCAAACTTCTTCAAAGGACTTAGAAGAGGACAACCACAAGCAGCGACGCAGTCATAGTCTCACAATGCCATTAAGAGATACCACTTTTCCTTTATGCGACACACAGTGTGACTAAGAGATACCACACCTAGAAACATCACACATCAACCAACACTTCAATCAACCATTGGTCAACAGTGGGATCTGAGCACATGAAGTTGCAAGTGGTACGGGGTCACACCAAGGCATCTCCCTTGGTAGCAAATCGTTACTACTTCTCCGTGATATGAGAAGAGATTACGAGACCACGGCAGATTAACTATATGCCCACCCACAACAGGTGACCACGCATAACAACAACTATCATCATGCATGGTCGATGTAAATATTAGAACTTTCAAAAACTTCGGTGACGGAGATCCAACTTCAGCCTTTGGAAAATCCAAAACATCTTCTCCAAACAAGAACATTACAAGAAATAAACTCAGCAAAAGATGGTGCCTACAACAATTGAAAAACACCATTATATAGACATAGTGGTTCTCCAAGCGGGCACTACAGTATTGACTGTCAAGCATTGAATGTCGTATGGAAAATGAAGATGACGGTTCCCATGGAAACTGCGCAGACCACGTCAATCAATTAATGACATTGCACGCAACCCCATCAATTGAGGGGGAGTAACCAATTAGCGCGGGCATAGTCTGCTTAGAGCGGGCATCGACGAGTTTAGAAAGTTGGAGTCTAATTAGCGTTACCACGCTTGGTGACAACGACTTGCCATGGATCACTGCCCCATTCGCGGTCAGTGATCGTCGAACCTAATCAAGTTAGCTTAGCTGGTGACAAGCAACAACGAAAGCTTCTGATCAAACCCTTGACTTGTAGCCCCCATTGCGAGGGTGTAGATAGTTTAGAAGGTGGGAGCCTAGTCAGTTTCAAACTGATTCTAACGGCTAGCCATGGGACCGTTGCTATTTAGCATGGTCGCTGAATCACCAACCCTGGACTTGTAGTTCCTACTGCGAGGGTGTAGATAGTTTAGAAGGTGGGAGTATAGTCAATTCTGAACTGATTCCGACGGCTTTCCACAGACCACTGTTTTTCAGCGTGGCCGTCGAAAAACTTCCAAATTTGTAGCTTGGTGTACTTAGGTGTAGATAATTTGGATGGTGGGAACCTCGTAAGCCCTGAACTGATTCTAATGGCTTGTCATGTGATCATTGATTTTCAGCGTGGTCGCCAAACCCCTCTCGAATACATAGCCCCACCGCGCGAGGAGGGTTTCGTCGGTTCGAAAGGTGGGAGCCTAGTCAATCCAGAACTGATTATGCTTGCTACAGGAACACTGCTCTTCAGCCTGGTCGCCAAACCTTTACTCCCCGAATCTGCAGTTCACTTTGCTCATGCTTAAACGATTCGGAAGGTGGGAGCCTAGTCAGTCCCAAACTGATTCCGACGGCTTGCCACTGGACCACCGTTATTCAGCCTGGTCGTCAAACCTTTACTCCCCGAATCTGTAGTCCACATAGCTCGGACATAAATTATTCGAAAGGTGGGAATCTCAAGCAGCTCTCCACACGACCTCCACTTTCCTCCAAGATAGCGAACGCAAAAAAGAATTTAGTTGAGTCAGCGCCTTCATGCTAAAATGGATTGACATTCTAACATTAGAAAAAGTCATTCGTGTTGATACAAAGATAATATAGCCGATGCCCAAATAAAAGCTAATTAGGATGCTAACTCGAGCTTACGGCGCCTGTGGCGTACATTCGGCTACCACAACTTGCTTGTCACAACAACTATAGGTGACCAGTCAGGCAAACAAGGTAAACTTCAAGCAACTTACCTAAGGGTCAGGACACAACTTGGGTGACTCAACCCCTAGTTAAACTGTTCATAACATGCCCACTACCGGACATAACTACGCAGCAATGACCCCGAGTCATTTACAATATAAAGCGATCAAACTCTCTATCGCATATAGACTGGACAACGTCCTATTGATTCAACCAGCCTGTGCCAAAGTGAGACGATAAGGCGAAATGAAAAACATGCAATAGAGACACCAAGTATGTATGTCAACAAAAAAAAGTAGAAACACGCAAAAATACTCCTAATCAGGAGAAGGTACAAAAACAAAAGAGCTAAGCCTATTAGAAACAGGGGCAGAAGTTCCATCCATACGCACTTCGACCTGGACGTCGGGGATTGAACTGTCCTCCTTGCCTGATGACTAAGAGGTAACAGACAAGTCTATATACAACATTTTATTATAACGACCAAGATCCCAGATGTTCCTCCTTCATCAAAGCCAATAGCTCCAGCTGGCCATAAACAACCCAGCGGAACTCACATTTGCCTTGTTCCTGGAGAAGTTATTCCTCTCGCACCTTTGCATCAATAAGTTCACGCTCTAGTAGCTCCAACTTTTCAATCAGCGCATTGACCTGAGACTGTTTTGTGGCCAAACTGCTCTTCACAGCACTGAGTTCATGCCATCTCAATTTAAGTTGGTCCTCGGTCTTCCTCGCCTCTCGAGCATAGAACTCCACATCGGATTCCAACTGTTGCTTCTCAGCAGCTCAATCAACTTCCTTCGAAACACTATTCGGCAAAAGATTGCAGCTCGAAATGTGCCTTAGCCACAACTTCCTGCGCAACCTTGATCTCTTGGTGGAACCGACTCAACTCCTGCCTAAGTTTGCCCCTCTCAGATACCGCCTTGGTCAGATTACACTCAAGGTCCTCCAAACGAGCCCTTCGAGCTTCAGCGACCACGGTTGATTGATCCAATCGCATATCTTCGGTCTACTTCTTAAGCTGCTCAATTTTATGGAGCACATCAAAATACAACGTCTGCACGTGTGAGAAGACACACTCCAAAGTGTATACTCTCTCGCGAGCCACCTCTACTTCCGTCCCAGCAACGGCCACGTGGCTCATATGAGACATACCCAACATGAGATACTTCAAACCCTTGTCCACACATTCTTCCAACGTATCCTCCTCCTCGGGTTTGGGAGTGTGGTCCATCAGCCAAGTGTGACGCCTACTTATATGTTTCCTCGAAGCATACTCAACATCCATCTTTTGGTGCCAAACATGTGAGCTCGTCTTCACCAAGTCCGGTGTGAACATGCTTATCCGTGCATTTGGATGAAGCTTCCTCTGATCAGGAACTATGTCAGCACCACCCTTTACGATCGCCACCGTCCTCAGACTCGCCTCAGTGGCTTTTCCTTTGTCAATAACGACTGACCTGCGACCTGCGACACTAAGGTTCGACCCGGTATCGACTCCCGCCTTGACAGGTCTAGTGAACTCGCATTTCTCTCTCATCGGAGCGGGTCGTGCCAAAGATGACCCAGTTCTAACGCGAGGCTTCTTCCTCACAAAGGAAGAAAGCGTCTCAGACCAATCCTCCGTGTCAGACAGAACGAGAGTCTTGGCCCTAGCAACTTTCCTCTTCCTAGAAGGGGCCCCATCTTCTAGCTTAATGTGCAACTCTCGATACAGAGTGGGGGCGACGTGCCAAATGTCCCACGGCCCACTACGGACGAAATTGAAAACTTTTATGATATCAACCGCTTTCCTTTTTGGCATTACACAGAATGTCTCCATGGTGGTTTGCTCCTCTAAGGTAAGAGGAGTAGTGGAAAACCTTTCTGCACGAGAACACAAGCAATGATCACTCGACCCGCTATCAAGCACATCAAAGTCACAAGAAAGGAGTTGAACTTACGAAGCGGCCTGAACAGTCGCTTAAGCGGATGACCCTTGCATTAGAAATACTACGAATCTGCAGGGGCCAAAAAGCAGTACTTCTGCAAAACTTGAAATCATCAGGCAGGTTAACGAAGCAATTCCGCGACTTCATCTTGCAAACATCATTGCTCTTCAGTCGAGGAGTGGTCAACAAATGAATCACTCGCAGGGTCACACTAACGCCGACCTCCTTAGCACTAAGCAGAATCATGATCATGTATCCATTGGGTCCTAACTGAGCCGGAGGAATCCCTAAGAGATCCATGAACTCCCAAATCATGTACAGAACCAGGAAACACACTCCAGTTCGAAACACCCCTCGATGTAAACAGATGGAACCGGTTGAAGGCGATATTGGCGTCTGGTCGCCCGTCAAAAGGTACAACGACAAGTTTTCAAGAACTCCAAATTTTGTATGGATTCCAGCAAGACAAGGCTTAGACAACAACTTGTCTTAAAAAAACTCCAGGCTTTAGCTAGAACAACATCATCAAGAAGGTTTTCTTGAGCCATGAAGAAGACGAACAAACTTTTCAGAACAATAT
>QNQO01011230.1:0-26730 GCA_003290165.1 Berberis thunbergii | reverse complement strand
CCTTGTTTTTGAAAATATAAACCACTTGGACTGTATCACTTAGAACTACCACATCTCTTTTTTTATTATTTCCTCTCTCTTATTAGAGAAACTAAATGACCAGTGGATCGTCTTGCGGAGTTGGGGCACCCATTTCTTACTAGAGAAACTAAAATAACCTTCGGGTTAGTCTTGCGAAAATGTGGTTGGATTGTATGCCTAAAATAGGCTTTGATATTTATCCATAAAAATGTGACGTGAGTTTATGCGCATTGATAGCCCAAGGGTGGCTTTTGGTACTCATATAGTTAGAGGTATCCGCGATGCATGCCTGTATGTGATGTCCCCACTTAGGCATGGATGACGGAGTAGTCCTCCTTTATATGAGAGAGGCATACGGGCATGTATGTTCGGCACGGAGGTGGTGCGAATGTGGTATCGTCTAAGTGATCAATCCGTTAAAAAGACAAACCTAATTCAAATGAAAAGAATAAATGACGTTGCATTGTTTCTAGTTTTTTTTTTTATGCAGGATGGCAAGTCCACTAATATTTCTGCAGGTCCGACTTGTCATAGTCAACTCCTATAGGGTAAGTATAGGTAAATGCATATTTACATATTTGGATGATGAAATGATTGCCTCGTTGAGGAACTAAATTCTTTGGACTGTGTTTTCTTGCATCACACCTTTGCCTCATTGAGGAACTACCTATTGGTGTGATGGTTTGTTGTTTGTGTTTCGCTTGATGTTTATCACGTGCGATTTTATTGATTTGGAATGAAGTTTCTCACACCAGCTTTATTGCTGACCCAAGTGAGCTTTTGCTTATTGGGTACATTCCTTTGGGAATGTAGCCGATTAGCTTTTCAGGTTTAGAGACTTTTGAGCAGCGTTACGGGAGTTCGCTAGTGGGCTAGCGACGTCAGTTTTTCCTGGTTAGAGTTTTGTTATTAATTTTAGTTTGTTCCTATTTTCTAAATTATATTTTGTCATTGCTGCTAAATGTTTCTGTGTTATTGAATTTCACGTCTCGAGTTTTGGGGAAATGGATAATCCTACGTGGATTTTAGGATTTTCGTTTTTCTCGAAAATCGAGGCGCGACAGTTTGGTATCAGAGCATTTGGTTAGCCTAGGCTGGGGTAGAGTCTAGGTAATCCTCGGAATGTGGATATGGGTGTGTAGGAGTTTAGGAGTCTTAAGATGAAGTTACAAGGGTAAACCTTGAAAACTTTAGTTTTGTTTTATTTTCTTCGTGAATCTCATGACGAGGTTCCATTGACTTGTGTTGTGCGCGAGCAATCTTATTTATAATGCCGATATTTGCGTGACATTGTTTGTATTATTTCTTTTTAAGGGTTTGATATCGTAGTGTTCACTTAACACTTTCCGTGAATCTCGGGATGAGACTCCTTTTGAGTTGTATATAATGTAACACCCCTACTTTTCCAATAACAATAAATAATTTATGTTTCTAAAATTCAATTGAAATTATTGTTTAAAATCTATTTGTTTGACAACTCGTATTTTTCAAAATTTCAGTTAACTTTCTTACCTTCCGAAATCTCGGGACGAGACTTCCATTTAACGTGTGTATAATGTAACACCCTTCAATTTCATAAAACAAATTTATTTTATTTTGAATTAAATAAAATAGGGTTTACATTTAAATTGAATGTGAATTTCGAAATTTAGGGTTTTATTTGGTGAGTTTAGAAGGGCGGGTGTTCTCAGAATGTTAGTGGGGGGCGAATAGCCACCCACCATCTAAAGAGAAAACCCTATTTTCTTTCTTCTTCTTCTTTTTTCCCCTTTACGTTTTCTTTTTCAATGGTGGCAATGGGTTTGGGCAAGGAATGGCACCTAACCCACAGATGATGCAATCCTTCCCTCCTGTTGGTGGTGTTGGTATGCCTGTAGTGGCTCCCATGTGAATCCAACTTTCTTAGGGAGAGGAATACTTGCAAATGGAATGGGAGTGATGCCCAACGGTGGCATGGATGGACAAATGATGGGCATGTGGTCAGATCCAAGTGCAGGTGGATGGGCTGGTGATGAACCTGCTGGCAGAGCGGGAGAATCAAGTTATGGGGATGATGCTGCATCGAATCATCAGTATGGAGACGGGAATGATAGAGGACCTTGGCCGAGCTCAGCAAAGGAAAAAGATAGGGGTTCAGAACGGGATTGGTCTAGTGCTTCCTCCTCCTGAAAGAAAATATAGAGATAGAGATTCAGGGTTGATAGAGAGATGTCAAGGGAGAAAGACTTCTCTTATGATCATTCATGACGCCCCTGAGAGAAGGGCATCGTGGAGTGATGATAGAGAAATGGACTGTGAAATGAGCCGAGACAGGAACGAGATCGAGGTAGAGACCTGTGATCGAGATCGTGGCAGAGACCGTTATAGAGATGATAGAATAAGAGGAGAGGAAAGCAGGCTGCTCGTATGGTCTGTCGGAAGTTAGTGGTAGCTGCTTTCATGGGGCTAAGTGTCCTGCCCTGGACTTCAGTGCCTGAAATGCTCTGCAAGCGGATGAAATCTAATGAGTGCAGCATTCTTGGTTCTTTATGTCAAGAAAATCAAGTTCTTTAGAAACTACTCAAATCTCGTGAAGAGTGGGATGCCTCAACGTGTGTTATTTTATGAGAGTTGTGAATGGACTGACTTTTCGGATAGTATCATCGACAAGGCTAAAGAAGCTATTCAGCTGAAGAGACCAGCTATCGAAGTGGAATTTAAGGATCAGCCTTCATGTTAGACTTTCTCCACATGATTCTAGTTGATCTGAAGACAGGCTTGCAAATGCCAATTGCTTGGATTGATGAAGCTGGTTGGGCTGTTTCTTTTTTTTCCCAGGAACATATTCCAACAGTGAGGAAGGATATGACTGCTTCAGTCTGGGGGAAGTTGAATCACTCTGTTATGTATCCTGAGACAAATGAGACTCAAGAAATTAAGTTGCAACTGGAAATTGAAGTAAATGCTAACAGTCAAAGATGGAGGAATGTAAGTGAAGAGTCGAAGACTCATATCAAGCAGATTAATATTGAAGATAAGCCTGCCAGAAACCGATTATGAAGTGGAACCGAGTAACAATGCATGTCCACAAGAATATTTGCAGCTTATATGAATAAGATTGGTGTTAAAGCCCGCCAATATGATGCTTTTGATATTGGTTTTATAACAACAGACGACTTCACAAATGCTGACATATTGGAAAGCAACTTTATCTCAGCCATTGCTGAGAGGTTGCATGGGGACTGGATTGCTGATCCTGCCAATTCCCTATGTTACTGGCTTCCTTGGCAAGGGATGGAGAGATTGAACTTGTGAGTTTTCTTCATTCTTTTTCTTTATTGTGAGTTTTCTTCATTCTTCTCTTTTACTGCGAGTTTCTTATTCCCTGTATTTTGCAAAATCCTTGTTTTCTTGACTAAATTAGTGATTGTATTTGTGAAGATTTGATGATGGGGTTTGTGAGTTTTCTTGCGAGGATGTGTGGTTATGATTTGGATTTTGGTTTGACGGTGTGATGACTGGTATTTGTGTGTCCTTGATAATTTTGGATTGGATACTTAGGCTTGTTATATTGCTTGATTTAAATTCTATTTCAAAGGTTTTGGGTGTAAGGTGTAAGTGAAACTTTTAGCCCTTTATCTCTTTGGATGAGCAATTCAGTATACTGTATGTATATTGCTTGTATGGAAATGACGAGTTTCATTTCAGGAAATCCAATTGTGAGATTTTAGACATGTTTGAGAATGAGGTTGCCTTATTTGTGGTGTTTTTGTGTTGCAAACGCCTTGATCTCCAATATTGTTGATCTGTTTGATGTGTGAGATTTTTCTAGCCTGCTGGGTTCATGTTTGGGGGTCACCCATGTTTACCATTTATTGATTGGGTGTGACTTTGTTTGGTTGGTGTTTGAATGGTTGATAAATATTAATGCATTATAATAAATTTGGAGATTTGTATGCATATTGACTTGTTTATGGCATTATGAAGATTTTGGATATTTGAATCAAGGAGTGGCTTGAGTGCCATATTGTTACATAGCCTGATTAATGAATATGCTATGTTTTCCCCAAAAATGTGGGTGAATAGACTGTGAATCAATTCATGTTTGACAAAATGTCATTGTGGAGGAATTTTGTATTATCAAAAATAAATGATAATTGTAAACCTTGTTTTCTGAAAATATAAACCACTTGGACTTGTATCACTTAGAACTACCACATCTCTTTTGTTTATTATTTCCTCTCTCTTATTAGAGAAAACTAAATGACCAGTGGATCGTCTTGCGGAGTTGGGGCACCCATTTCTTACTAGAGAAACTAAAATAACCTTCGGGTTAGTCTTGCGGAAATGTGGTGGTTTGTATGCCTAAAATAGGCTTTGATATTTATCCGTCAAAAATGTGACGTGAGTTTATGCGCATTGATAGCCCAAGGGTGGCTTTTGGTACTCATATAGTTAGAGGTATCCGCGATGCATGCCTGTATGTGATGTTCCCACTTAGGCATGGATGACGGAGTAGTCCTCCTTTATATGAGAGAGGCATACGGGCATGTATGTTCGGCACGGAGGTGGTGCGAATGTGGTAATCGTCTAAGTGATCAATCCATTAAAAAGACAAACCTAATTCAAATGAAAAGAATAAATGACGTTGCATTGTTTCTAGTTTTTTTTATGCAGGATGGCAAGTCCACTAATATTTCTGGCAGGTCCGACTTGCTATAGTCAACTCCTATAGGGTAAGTATAGGTAAATGCATATTTACATATTTGGATGATGAAATGATTGCCTCGTTGAGGAACTAAATTCTTTGGACTCTGTTTTCTTGCATCACACATTTGCCTCATTGAGGAACTACCTATTGGTGTGATGGTTTGTTGTTTGTGTTTCGCTTGATGTTTATCACGTGCGATCACTACTACAATATAGGCTTGCATAGCGCTTAAAAATAGGCTTAGATAGCGCTTTTTAGCGCTATCTAAGCTACCGCTATGGTAGTTTAGATAGCGCTCAAAAAGCGCTATGCAAGGCGCGTACTTGAATAGTGCTTCGTTAGATAGCGTTTATATTAAGCGCTATCTAAGCGTTGATTTTTTTTTTAATTAACTTCAATAGCGCCTTAGAAAGCGCTATGTAAGCTCTAATTTTTTTTTTAAATTAGCTTGCATAGCGCTTTGATGAGCGCTATTTAATTTTGTTGATTTTTTTTAATTAGCTTCGGTGAATTTTTTATTAACTTTGATTTGTTTTTTCTATTTTTTGATACCGATTTTCTGGGCTAAATATAATATTTAATATAATAATGACAACGTTCAATCAATCAATAAAGACACAACATGATAACTAACTGTTTCTCATTCATTCAAAATATAATTTAAGCATTCTTACAAAGTGCAGCAGGTAACGGGACCCCTAGCTGTTCTCAAATTCCCATCTACCAGTCAATATATAACACAATCATACACACCTAAATGATCAACTGCACATCATTGATGTCCAAACCCCTAGCTGCCACATTGATGTCCAAACCATATCTGATAGGAATCTCCATGGGGTCCTTCTTCATATTAGCTGGAAGAGGGGCTTCGATTGCTCTCATCAACGACATTTCTCGTATCGACTGAGGTTACCTATTGAGTTCTTGCTTCAATGACAACTTGGCTCGTTGCAGGGATTCCAATACACCCCCCAACTCAATAGGAATCTCGTGACATGGTCTTGCTACTTGGATTTCAGTCCCTGATGATTCACCTTTAACCATTGGTTTATCTCCGGGTTGTATGGGAATTGCCATAGCTCTGCCTTCTTCCTGTCTTCCTCACCGACTTTAAGGACCTTTTTTCTGGTCTGCCCATCCATTGACGGTCACCTTCTGCATGCCCGTGTATATGTCAATATCATCATCCACTCCTGATAATACATATATACCATAAGTACATGCATGTTATGAAAAGCATAAAAACGCTGGAAATTTTGGTATATATACATAGAAGAACATGCATGTTGGTAAGTAATATATACATACCTTTGAGTTTCAAAAGTGCCTTCTTGATGATCTTGCTCTCACAACCTGCACAGTCCATGTGAAACTCTCATCTCCACGATCTGTGGTATCAAAAGCAATTAATATAGTTAACAGAATCAAAACGTGCACTACATACAATCTAAGGGCATGAACTCAACACAAGAACGACACTAACATATGAGCCTAAAGATGAGACTCACGCATGTTTGGGTTGGGTGCTTGTAAATTCAAACTAAGCTATGAATCTTGAGTTGCAATATAACAAGTTTGCTGTTACAAAGCTGATGATCGGTTTGAGTATTGTAGATACTCCCATTCATTTGAAAAGAAGAGAACTTCTGCCGTGCAAGGTGCTCAGAGGGCCCATTTGAATGAGACGAGTTGTTCGCTGACCACTCTTGCATTTGGGTCTCATTTGCTTAAGCCTCCAGGCTTTCTTGACCAGAGAATGAAAATTCAGGGGAACCAGTTTCTGGTCCATGTGTGGAGCTGTTAAATTGTTGCTCCTATGAACTTCTGTTTTCAACATGTGGAGGAAGGAATATGCCAGGAACTGATTTAACCATTGCATCTCCAGAATGGCAAACCTTTTGCACAACCTTCTTTTCTCCTTGGCTAGGTGAAGGAACAGTATAACCAGTCTCTGCAGCTTCTACCCTGACCTCATCTCTTTCTTCGGTGACATCAGACTGATTCCCATGTTCATATGAATCATGTTCATTTCAACAAGAACTCATCAGTTAGTGCAAGAGATGACCAATCTGAACAAAATATGTGTATCATCAATCAATAAATCTAGTCTATAGGAAATTTTCACGAGGAAGTGATCCAGATCAAAGTGAAATGCATTACAAGTGCAGCCTAGTGCGACAAATACTGGCAAGGTTATTCAACAACTAAAGTTGACGCTAATTACAGATTTCAGATATATATTGTTTAAGAAGGGCGATTAACTGAAACAGAGCATAAGTAAAACTTAGGTAATGCACCTAAATCAAATCCCATCCAAGAAGAACGAATCATCAATGTGTCTTAATACAAGGACAGATACCACATCACATGCCATTGAATGACTGACAAACTGGCTAATATACATCATCAAATAGCTCTCGAGATGGCTCCTTGCTACACATGTTTAAATTTTGGGATGAACTGATATTTTTAAGGGTGATTTCTTCACCCAAAGAATCACTCCAACAAAAATCAAAATATAATGTGTGAACTGTTGAACTTGGTTCCCTCCCATTCTAGAGTGAGTAAAATTTTGGTAAGTAGCATTTAGATCTCTCTGAGAAATCATAAAATCTAAGGTTCAATGGTAACTGTGCCATGTCAATCCATCATCTCTGATTTAGAGTAAACCAGATAAAAGCGTTGAAACAATATCGAGATCATGAAAGTCAACAAAATCAATGCACCAAATAAGCAAATTGAAGGACCACCATACACCAGCTCAACAATGTAGTAGTTAATGAAAATATCTCTTCAAATATGGAGCACAACTGGTAGTGTTTAAAAATGGGGGATAAAATCAAGGATAGTACCTAGTCAGTTATATGAAAATTATGGGTGGGTTACAACCACATCAGTATTGAGATACAGATCCAACATAGTGGCATCCCAGCCTGGGACATACCTATCGATCTTGAAGTACCTTCACAAGTCTTGACTGCAAAGTTATGCTCACTGCACCTGCAAAGAATAGACAAAAATTAGTATCATAATGTGTTATTCTCTAATGGATGGAACTACTCTATCTTGTGTTTGACATCTCTTAGCATTAGATTGTCCAGTGGTTTGCCATTCTCTGGATTCATGATAAAAGTTTGGATAACATGTCACCTTATATGTATTAGACATTCAGCAATGAGAGGTCAATTTGCGAACAAAAGATTTTCCAGGTCCTCAAAACTCCACTTGCCTATATGACCTGACTGAAGATTGTGTCTAATTAAACATTGCTACTAAGTAAAACACACAAAATGGTTTTATACTTAAATCATGCTGCAAAGTTTCTCCTATACCATAGTTTATTGAAGCTTAGTGAAGAAAATAAGAAGTTTAGAAACATAAATGCCAAGAAAGTGCATAAACTCACAAAGATAGTATGTGATACTCAGGAAACAGAATAATTTATTCAGCCAATGATGGTAATACAGTATACATTGAGGGCTAAAATACAATCTCTCTAAAAAGATGGATACTATTTTTACAGAGATCTGGGAGCAGAATAATGCAATAGCAGGAAAACACAATATTACCTGGCCAATAACCAACACTACATTAGCATCAAACGTATCAATGGCGTGAAGAAGCAGCTGCACCAAAACTTCAGAGCATTAATTGGCATCCCACATGTAACCAAATTCAATTGAAAAATATCCAACTCATTTAATTACACAAATTAAACTAGCAATTACCTCATAACCAACGCCTTCTATCCATCCCATGGTATTTATCACCATTCCTGCAGCTCGTGCTTCAGGATTGCCAGCAAACTGTCTCTCTAGAGTTTGAGCAAGCTCTTTCATGAGTACTTTGTATAGCACTGAATTGACACTGCAAAACTACTAATTAAGTAACCCTGAAAATCCTTTTCATTTCTATTGGTAGGCATTAGTACTATTGAAGATGCTAGTAGAGATAATCAAAACATTGGTGGCCCGAACAAAATTGCAACCATGAAAGACACTATGAATAATAAATAATAGCAAAGGAAAACAGATAAATATTGGAATGCATAGGTGCATCCTTATATCAGTGGATTATTTAGTTAAATGTTTTCTGTCAGACCTATACATAGCAATTGCATTTTACTAAAAATGATCCTAACAACATACCACTAGCACTAGCATTTCCTTCAAACTCGAAGATGTAACTCCCAAATAATGCCAATAACATTGTAAAATTTCAACAGTCAAAGCTTCAAAAATCCTACTCCTATTAGTCTCAGGTTATACTTTATAACATATCTCATCCGATGATCCTAAAGAAAGAAAATCTTCTGCTTACTGAAGATCAGGATCTGATTATTGAGACAGAAGCTTCTATTCTTCATCATGACAGCTCTCATTGCCTCAATCTGCGTACGGAACTGTATAAGTCCCATTCTAATAGGGTCTGGATATGCCTGCCTGCAGCAATTTTACAAAAAGAAATGGTTTGTAAAATAGAAACTCAAGTCACATCCAAAGCCCCGAAAATTTCAAACTGACCTCATAAACAACTGCATATTTGAAGGATTAAAGTCACAACCACACAAGAAACGTTCTACGTCATCTGGCTGTGCTTGTCTTGGAATCCCTTGCAATAACACCTGATACAGTCAAACAAATTATAACCACATTCTTCAGATGGATTCATAATGGCATAACAGGTCCGGCTACAACATATAGATTCATAATGATGGCATGTGCATCAATTGTTTTCTGGCAGAATCTAAAATGACACTCGCAGAAATTATGGTCTTGGATTGCTAAACACTTTCTTCAATTACCCCCACTTGCTGGGACGGTTCAAAATAGAGTTGGAAGGCGTATTTTATCCATAAGAAGATTAACAATTCTTTCCATTATCAATGTTCTATATTAAAAACATGATACTCCTATGATCAAGAGATTTAATAAGCCTTGCAAGGAATTTCGTTGGAATTCTTTCAAAATAGATTTAAAAAGCCTTGCATATATTACTCACTTGATGAATAAGAGATTATATATTTTTCTTTAATTAACCAAAATTTGAGTGTGTGGAGGAGAAAAATGGGCATGTGATAGAATTTGTGGTACCTTTTCTTTTATCTTTTTTTTTTTACTTCAAAATGTAATAAGTTATCAGATTTTGATAAAACTGTGTCATCACCAGAAGCATTGTTCCAGACCTTGCTAATGCGATTTGTGAGAAAACTAAAATATATTACATATAAGCACAGAAATCATGAGATCCGCAATGTAAAGGCATGCTAAAACACATTCAAATTCCTAATCAAGTGTGAGAAAGTTGGGACATTGCTTTTCCATACATTAATGAGCAGAGGATCAGCAGATAGGGTTCCAAAAATAAGTAGAGTTTCATTACCAATTTGATTATTCTAGTGCAAATAACCTTTATGCTGATACTTGCAATTGTAAAACAATCATTTCATTCCTTGGTGATTAAGAGAGTTAGTGGTATATATGCATATGCCTATACACTTATGGGTTATGACTCTCAAACATGACGTGATATTTTTTTTACCGGTCTATTAGAATGTCATATTTTATACGATATACATATAGAGAATACTGACAAGCAAATTACATTCTGATCATCAAATAACTAGTAATTACTCATTTATTCAATATTGGAAACCTTAAAAACAATAATAGTAAATAAATAAATCTTTGTGTGAGGTGAGTACAGGACATCGATACGATATCAATAAGATAAAATACCCAACTAAATCCATAACAAGAAAATAAAACAACTAACATCATAAAATACTATGACTTACGGTTTTTCCTTCATAAGTTGTAATTTCCCACATGCTACGGTCCACCTGAAATACAATAAAACAGTTTATTCATTCATACAGAAGTACACACCATGAATCAGAAGTATCGAACCCAAATCCGAAACAAGCATCACCTTTTCCAGCCGAAACATCTGACCCTTCCCTCGAATCAACCTTATGGCAGTATCAAATGCCTTGCGAGACTGGAACTGCAGAACCCTGAATCCATTCACAATAAATGAATTATTCAATCAAACAATGCATCCATGAGATTCAAACTTCAAGTAATTTATTCACATAAGAATACATACATTCCTTGTGGATTGAAATATCGATTGTAATCGACTCGAATGTCCATAGGACTCAAAGCACAGCCTTCAAGCATATCAACAATGTCCGTCTTCAACGTATGCTTCCCAATTCCAGTCAGTTTCCCATAGATCGCTTCTACACAACAAAAGACACAAAAAATTTACATTCCAATCAAAACCCAAAGTTTTTAATTCCCAAATGCAATAAACCCTAACCCTAGTTCGGGTAGAAAGTTACCATTGCTTGAAGATTGAAGAATGGGGTCGATTGCTGAGTCTGGGTATCGATTCTTCTGGTTCTCTGGGTCGGCTAAATCCGTCTTCTGTGGCGGGTTCTCTGGTTCGGTGGAGAACTGTTTCGGAGGTTGACGAAGAAGAAAGGGGAGAGCTTGATTGGTTTTGATTGCTTGCAAAGTGTTTGATCGAGAAAGCCAGTAACAACGCTCCGTCGAGAAAGAGCCAAAGCTCGAATGCGAGAGAGAGTGAGAGCGGTGGAGTGAGGGAGGCAGGGAGAGCAATGGAGAGAGTGAGAGCAATGGAGATAGGGAGCAGGGCGAGAGAGAGGGAGGCAGAGCTATGCACAGAGGGGGGACGAGAGAGTGGAGGCGTTGTTCTCCCTTCTAGGTTAGATCGAGAGCGCTATCCTAAATGTAAGTAACATAGCGCTTCGGAAGCGCTATGGTAGCTTTGGTAACGTTTTTTCCCATAGCGTTTTTTAAAGCGCTATCTAAGACATAACTAAGATAGCGCTTAACTGAAAAAAAAAAAAAATTAAAAGCGCTATTGTAGTGTTTTTTTTTTTTAAGACAAATAAGCGCTATCCTAGTGCCCACTTGGATAGCTCTTTAAAAAAGCGCTATCTAAGTGGCGTTACCTAAGCTAATATTTGTAGTAGTGGATTTTATTGATTTTGGAATGGAGATTTCTCACACCAGCTTTATTGCTGACCCAAGTGAGCTTTTGCTTATTGGGTACATTCCTTTGGGAATGTAGCCGATTAGCTTTTCAGGTTTAGAGACTTTTGAGCAGCGTTACGGGAGTTCCACTAGTAGGGCTAGCGACGTCAGTTTTTCCTGATTAGAGTTTTGTTATTAATTTTAGTTTGTTCATATTTTCTAAATTATATTTTGTCATTGCTGCTAAATGTTTCTGTTGTTATTGAATTTCACGTCCCGAGTTTTGGGGAAACGGATAATCCTACGTGAATTTTAGGATTTACGTTTTTCTCGAAAATCGGGGCGTGACACAATTATTGTTTGTCTGCCAAATATGATGGATGACCACTTGTAAATTGGGCAAGTATCTCATCCCGAAGAAGCACTATGTTAGTAGCTGAATCCCAGATAAACTTGTGGATCTCATCTCATGGTGCGTAGTTTATACATTTTTGTTTTGGTAAAGTTTATTGAATTTGGAAGTCTAAATGTTTGATTTTGTGTGTGGAACAGTTGCAACACCAAAATGAATCGAAAATTTGATGAAGGTGAATCGGCTTACCAATAATGAAGCCTAAGGTCATGATGTGAACCCAAATCAATGACGGAGCCACCGCCACCCCTATTACAACAAGAACTGGAAGCATTAGAATGGCGGCTCTAGCTCTGCTTCATCCCACCGCCATTCAGACTAATCATCAATCCAAGCACCGTTCACGTTTTTTCTTTATTTGTTTGAAAGCTTTCAAGCTTTGATTTTAAAATCAAAAGATTTTATGAATGAAGTTTTGATGGAAGGTGAAGAATGCATAAAGACTTCGTCGATTCGGTCCATATCGGTAAAATATGTGAAATTCGGAGTAGCTTGGAAGGAAGCTTCTGTTAATTACTTAGATGTTTGATTGTGAATTTTGTTCCCGATTAGTGCATGTGGTTGAACCAAGCCGTGAAAAGTCGTTCTTAATTATTATGTTTGAAAAGAAATTCTTTTAGCTTCAGTTTGAAGAAATAAAACCCAAGTCATAACGATTGTGGACAATAACAAAATTGCATCATTTAGCATCAATTAAATAAATAATTGTAGTAGTTCATATTTAAACATAAAACATGACTTTTCTAATCTTCTTTTACAAGTGTTGAATTGTCATTGATGATCAAAATATATTTTTGGACTTAGAGTCGTTGAAACTGATTGCTATATGAAATTTCCACTTCTATCATTTTCCACACTTCAAATTTCGGAATAAATGTACATTAAACAGTGACAAACGATATTTTGAGCCTCTTGGAATCTCTCCAGTTGCAAAAACAGACAAGGCAATTAAGTCCAAAGACTTTGCCAAGTCTATGAAAATGAATGATAAGCAAATGAATAGTATCACATATTAGTCATCAGTTCAGTGATGATGACAATAAGAGAGGTTCTCAGCATGTACTCATTGTGATTTCACGAAATTACATGAAATTATATTTTCATGCACATCTACGGTGCCTGATACCGTAGAAGAGTTCTTGTGTTTAAAAAAAAAAAATCACAGTTCAAAAGTAAAAAAAATAATTGTCAATTAATTAAGAGCATCTGTATATGCCCTACTTCTCACATCTCATTCAACATCCAAGTGCAAGAGAGATGCAAAGAGTCGTTGATAAAAATGTGTAAGAAATGTAAATGAAATCAAAGCTAAATATGCGAAGAAATTTTTGCTCCAAAGGTTGTTTTCGTTATTGGGTCATTGTTCAATTGAAGAATGATAGCATAGTGAACATAGTGAATTCTGTAGAATATTGCAATTTGCTAGGCCTGTTTGTTTGATATTACCTAAGCCTGATGAGAACAATCTTGACAGACTCCTTATAGAAGCCATGGCTGCACTGAAGTAGCAGCTGAACATTATCATCCTCATTGTACCTGTTCTGACACATTGAACAACACATAATCGTCATTTCTCCCTGCACTCTTTAACCACTTGAAATTGAAATCGACAAACCTAATTGAGAAATGAAGAAGTTGGTATTTTAGAAACTCAATCAGATCAGGTAAGTAGGGTTTGGAGTTGGGAATTGATGGAAGAGCATATTCATAGTGAATGAAATGAATAAGTGTAAGAGGAGAACAAGTGAGGAGCGAACGGGTTTTTAAGTGGGATGTTTTATCACAACCGTTATACAAAACACCTTGGAACCGAACCTTTTGAATTTAAACATTTGGAATCGGACTTGAAGAGTTCTACAACGGATCTGGACAGTTTATTAAAATTCACAAAAGAATCGAACCGTTTATAGCAAAACGAGCTGGTTTAGTTTGGATTCACAGTATCTCGATTCATTTGCCCACCCCTACTTAGGTCCCTAATGATAGGGTGACATGCTTCAAAAAATTAATAAAGCAAAAGAAAATTTCACAAAAAAATCGATGAAGGGAATGTGAGAAAGGTTTCATCCTACCATAATTGTTGGCTTTGTTTCTATTTCATGCGGTAAGAAAATTGAAAGTCTCTAAACACACATTGAAGAGATTTCCTCATTTTCTCTCACTGTTCAAGGAGAGAAAAAAATCAATAAAGAGAGAAAATTGCATTCTCTCACACCATAATTATTGAGATTTTATGTATTTTAACTTTAAGTTGCTGGAAAATTGAAAGTCTCTCAAATTCTTGCTGACTCATTTGAGAATATGCCTAATCATATTAAAATCATGTCATAATTAAACTCCACAACCAAATCATAATTAATGACAAATTATTTTAATTTACAACAAATTCTCCAAAGCTTTTTCACCTCAATTTATAATTGTAACGAAAAGGCACTCATTATCTTCTATAAATTGATCCCAAGGTCTCAATCTATTTCATCCAAGATAATAAGTTATTATTTCCATTACTTGATTTATCTTGAATCTCTCATGAACATTTCCTTTGCTAAATCTATTTCAAAATAAGTGCTCTATTCTACACTTTTCAAGATTCAGCTGTAAAAATTCCTAACTATACAAAGTATTATTTTTTCAGAAGTTGCTATATGTACCCGACTGTTTGGCTCGATGCCCCCAAATTTATCTTTTAGATTTAACTTTTAAAAATTGCTTAGGGTACCCAACCAAAATTTGTTAATGTTAAAACATAGAAAAAAAACATTACTCATATTGTTGATTGGTGAGCTTGTATAAAGGATTCCTAATATAAATGTTTGGATGTCGGATTTGTTAAGGTTTTGAATTTGATATAATAGTTGCAACAATTTAAAAATTTTAAGTATTGATTTATCTTTTTTATCTTTTTTTTTATTTTAATACATATTGGTTTTGTCAACCTTGTATGGTTAATAAACACATTGAATTTTAACGAATGCGTGATTGAATTTTAGTTTTATAATTTATAGTTTTATGGTTTATAGATGATGGTTATCAGTGTTCTTTCATTCAATAGCCAATTAACGATCCTAAAACGAGAAAAATTTCCTACCATTGATTTTTATTATTACAAAAAATGATAAGTCGGTGTTACATATATTAAATTGGTGCAACAAGGTGAAACATTCCAAACTATCAGTGCAACAAAAAACTGGTGCAACCGAGCCAAATAATCGAATACACCAAGCAGCTCCCTGTTTTTTTCAACTTCATTTATTTTAAAGAATGCACCCAAAAGAATTTCACTACTAAATCCAAATCCACATAAGAATAGTGCTAAGCTTGTGTGTGATTTCTTATCCATATATAAAGGGGCACCATTTAAAGAGTTCAACGGAGGCATCCAAAATCTCTAGGACTGATGATCAATGGTGTAGGCGCGCACAGCTGAACCGAGTAAAAATGCCTTCTCTTTTTTGTATCTGTTTAATATTGCGCGTGTATGAACCATTCATGCAACAAAAACAACTCAAGAACTGCTTGAAGACTAGCACAAAACATTCCCCTTGAAAGGAGTAAATAACAGCTCCAGAAAAACTCAATCGCAGCAAGTAGGTGATCATCATAGTGTGAAAGTTTAGACTTTCCCGGTTGTTGCTTGTTGTAAGAAAATTTCATCAAATGGTATCATGATATTCTTATATAATCCAAAAGGCACTTATGTCTTCAAAAGTGAGTCAACTAGATAATAATCCTTCTGATTTCCATAAAGATTTTTCAGGAAACGACTTTTTTTTTTAATTTCTTTCTTTCTTTCTAACTTGTAATATGGGTGGGAATTTTTTATAAGATGATTTGTCATGAAACTTCCTGTGCATGCACCATGTTCCGATTAAAGTCATTTTAAGTTTTTTTTTTTTTAATCAAAAGATTTCAAGGCCGGGATGCAGGGGTGGATCCAGGATTGCAGACAAAGGAGGGCAAAAAAATATGTAACATTTCCAAGAAATTTCCTCGGTATACAGCATAAAAAATGTCCTTTGTATAAGAAGTTTTCAAGAAATTAGTAAAGGCATCAAAGTTTGTCTTTTTTTTCTGGGTTATGTTTAACGATAGAGATATACAACATAAAAATTTCAATTTTTATGTATATTGCAAACAGGCTATGTATGTCACTATGTGTGTAGTGTGAAATGTGTACATGTGGTGTGTATGGGGTGTGTTTGTCTTTGAGTGTGAGATTGATTGCTTAATAACATTTTATGTAGAGCATTTTTTTTTCTTTTGCTTTTATAGAAAGACCATTAAGGCTTATTGTGAGATTGTTTTCAAGAAGGATGAGATTGGCTTGGAGATATTTCATATTGTATTGCCTGCTGCAATGGCTTTAGCAGCTGATCCAATTGTTTTTTTGATTGACACAACATTCATCGGACATGTAGGTTTGTCATTGTTTCTTCTTTTCTTGTTAGTTGTAATATTAGATGGAGAATCTCTGAATTGGTTGATATGAAAAACTATATTAAATTCAAGAATTTAGGTTTCAGAAATTCATCGAATTTTTTATTGCAAGATCAGGACATAAAATCAACAAATCGGAGATGGAGAAATAAGAACATCAAACAAACTCACATTTTTCAGACGGAGATGAAGAAGAACTGAAGAAAATATCGCAAGACGCACGCGCAGACGCACACACAAGAAGCTCGATTTCACTTGCGATTTTGGATCTATGATGTTTTTTTATAAAGAGGAAGCAATATAAAATTACAAGGGGGGCAATATAAATTTTCAAAGGGGGGCAATAGTAAAATTTTAACTACTTTAATGAGTATTTTACAAAATCTAACGGGGTCAATAGACCCCCTTATCCAAGCAGTGGATCCGCCCATGCCGGGATGTCAGGCAAGTTCAACATATAAGAATTAAGCCGTACCAGCACCTTTCAAGAGGAGCGGAGCTAGGATTTTCTTTTGGTGAGGTAATTCGTAGAACCGATCTAGGAAGCAACATTAAGGTAGGAGTAAAAATACTCTAGACACAACTGTAACTTCAACAGTCATTACTCTTACATTTCTCTATTTTTATTTTTTTACCCAATGGGGATTTGATCTTAGTTTAATTGAATACTCTGCTCCACAGTCATGATGCTTGGAGCTCACTCATGTAAACTGAAAAAAAAAAAAAAAGGTTTCGAGTTTTAGTAGACTTTCTGATGTTACTTTTTATTAAGGATGATAAAGTTGCTACTAAATTGGCTTTGTCAGGGTTCTGAAGAGAAAATTACAAGGACGTTAATTAACGATTGTAGACACTTCTTTAAGCATTAACAAATTACAAGGATTCAACTTAAGATCTATCGAGAATGATTCTCACTTTAATTCCCAAAAAAACATGCTTAACATGTCGATAACTATTCACTTTCACACGGATTCAACTCATTCTGATATTTGTAGCTTGATATATATATGAATTCTAGAATGCCAAATATGGTGTCTGAGCGATTTCATCCATTCATCCTTATGCAGTAGCTCTACATCAGCCCAATGTTTTGAGTTTGGTTGAAATGATATATCCCACTATGGATGGCATTGACTTAAAAATAGTCCTAGTGTTTCTCACAAAGTTCATTCCAATGTCACACTCCACTTCCATTGTGGGTTCATCTTTTTGTAGTAGCTATGGACTTAATATATCTCTAATTATGTTTCCCACTCATGTAAGCCCACAATTATACCTAGACATAAAGAAGTACCACAAGAAAAAATATACATATATCAGTGATGATGGTGTGAGCAAACAATAACTCAGAAAAAGACTCAAAAAGTTAGGTAAACCCCCCATTTGCAATGCAGAGGTGGTATTACTTTTTGACTTTGGTGAAACAGTTAGTGTCATGAAATGTGCTTACAGCACAACCATCCAAATACACCTTGTATATATAAAAAGGAGCACTAGTAGCATAAGTTGAGCAACACCCAATTATCAAAACTTATTTCTTCTAGCTAAGCTAACATAGAGTTAATTTAGAGAAATGGCAACCACTAGCCTTCTTCACCTTGTAGTGATTTTATTAGTTTTTTCTCAAATCATTGCTTTGGAAGGTGTCCCTATTACAAGTAAGTAATACCCCCTCCCTTATTTGCAAGTTAGAAACTAGAGGAATGTTTCTCAATGAGTTCCATTCTCTATGGTTTCAGGGACTAGAGATGTATTTGATGACACTCAATCTCAAGAATTTGTTGCTTCAGAAAATATCCAGCTTCAGGTACTTACTTATCCCTAGTTGTTTCAACCGAGTTCATCAAAAATTGTTTTGCAAAACATGAAGTTATATTATCAATCATGGTGGACTAAAGGCATTTTTTAATGAACTCAGGAAATATCAGAAGAAACGCGGGGAGAAGAGTTCATGCATGGAAGGATGGATTTGGAGAACAATGATTACCCAGGATCAGGAGCTAACAATCGCCATGTTCCAAAACCACCTGTTGGGAGGCAAGGTTGAATGACTAGATGATTAATTTTGATATTTATCTAGATGGTGATCTTCATCGTAACTCATTATTCATAACTAGCTATGGATTTGGGAATAGTTAAGCTTCTAAAGTGAATTAGTAGGCCGATTAAGGAGTGGGGTGGGTTTATTGGAAAAGCTAACATTAGATGTGAAGAAATTGTGTCTTGTAATTTAAGTTGCTTTATTATTACATCTACACTTGACATATCAGTAAAATAGAGTGTCCTACATCCCTTTGGGGTTGCAAATTTCTCTGTGATTCTCATCTCTATTGTCATTGCTATGGAACCAACTAATCAACTAATCTGAAAACTATAGACTGATCTTTATGAAAAATCAGGCAAAACTTTGATGGTTGCAGTCTAACTCTTGTTTTGATCAAGAGGTTTGTCTCTGTGACACAATCACCACCCTATGAAAATGAAAGTTTAATAACAAATGCTTTGATGATACGAAAAGTGCTTTTCGTTGATGATTTGAAGTGTGAGAAAGCTATGCACTGGGATGTAACTGTGTGTAAGGCTTTGTTTTGAAGCAATTTTCCATTAATTTCAAAGCAGACTCCATGTTAGATACTTTCTTGTCTTGGGTGTCACTGCAGTGAGAGGCGAATTGTTGCGTTTTTGTCACAACAACATGAAGTTTCACTGAAAGTTATAACAGCAAGCCTTTAAAACTCGTGTTAAGCACAGGTAATTTATTTAAAATTTTAAAATCATGGATGTTGCAAACACTACAAAGAATTAAAAAATAAATAAATAAAGTAAATTCAGCAAGAGCATTTTACCGTTGCTAAGTATAAAAAAAAAAGCGTAGTTGAATGAATCAATAACAGCTCAACGACCGTTGCAATACCATAGCTATATGAATTGTCGCTCCAGTATAACAGCAACGGTGTACTAATCCGTGGCTATCTGGCAACAGTTTATAACCGTCGCTAAGTTGCAAAAACTCTGTCGCTAAACCAATTTGAATTCTAAGGTTTTATTTGATATAGCAGTCCTGGCAACAGCTTTAAAAATTTTTGAGACGGCTAAGGCTGTCGCAAATTGACAAAATAGAGACATTATTTGCCATGGCTATCTGGCAACAGCTTCAAACCGTTGCTAAGTTGCAAATTCAGAGACGGCTGAAACTGTATCAAATTGACAAAATAGAGATGGCATTTGCCGTGGCTATTTTGCAACAGTTTCTGACCGTCACTAAGTTAGCCAATATAGAGACAGCATTTGCCATTTCTAACACTAAAAAAATTACTAATGAAAATTCATTTTTTTAATGGAATTAGTTCTTTCTATTAATTTTCAAATTTCTCATTGGCTTTTTTTTGTCATTCAGAAGAAATATTTCAAACTTGAGCACAATTATATTAATTTTCATTGTAAATGATGACTAATATACTAACCTTGTTCGTATAATCAATAATTTGTCCATCACAAAAAATACAATTCCAAACAACTTTATACTCTATCAACCTCAAATTGAAATTAATCATATATATATGTATGATTCAGGGGGCTACATAAGCAGAAAACTTACATGGATTAACAATCAAGGACAAACTAAAATTGACCAATTTTGAATCAAGGTTTAATAAAAAAAACAACAAAAAGGATTTTGGAAAGACAAATCCGAAATGTCCATGCATTTTCAATCTTAATAAACTTTTATCCCCGTCCAAATTCAAAGTATCTGCAAGTTTCATAGAAATCAAACAATCTTTCAGCCTGCAGAAAAATGAAGGCACTTCATCAGTTAAAAGAACGTTGAAACTAGTTAGAAAGAGTAAAAATAATGACTGGGAATAGCTGTTTGCAAATATTTAATGATCAAATAACATGTTTTGTGATAGCATCTACCTGATTTGCTGCGTTCTTATAAATTTCAAGTGCTCTAATAGCACCATCCTACAGCATCTCGAAGAACTGTGTCAGGAATAACCTTAGCATAATGATATTGTAAGAAAGAGATGTCAGACATTTAACCGTACCTTGTCAACACAATTGAGGATAGCATTATGTATTGCAGTATGAATATTCACGCCTTCGCTTGAAACCTGGAGAATAAAAAGACATAAGAGAGCAACACGAGAAGAAAGCAACCACCAAAAACCCATTTGTGATACTAAGCAATGCTTATCAGCGAAAGTGAATATAGAATCACACTATTATAGACAGCTGCTCCTTGTTTGAAACTCATACTCAAAACTTGGAAATATCACTTGTTTAATTTGTTGAAACTTTGAAACTCATCTCTATTATGTTTGTTTGATTCACTGAATCTCTCTAACGATGTAATGTTTTGTGCTCAAAACTTGGAGATAGATTCAAGTGCAACTAGAAGTGATAATGAGATGAAACGCACTCTAAGGGTGTGTTTGGTTGCATGGAATCCTATGCCATAGAAATTTATGAGGGGACCCCTACATTTTAGCTAAATTGATATATCACTCCACATCCACCATTTGTTTTTGTGATCAATAGTGGGAATTGAAGTCTCATGAACATGGAAATTCCACTCCTTGGTCCCCCAAGACATGTGATTCCCATATTTATGAGAATTTCATTCCTACCATTGATAACAAAATCAAATAGTGCATGTAGAGTTATACCTCTAATTAGCCTAAAATATAAGGGTCCCCTCATAAATTTCCATAGCATAGGATTTCATGCAACCAAACACACCCTTAGACTTTTGAGTAGTTTGTGGTCTGGGTTTTTGCATTTCTAGGGTCAACGGACTCATCCTGTATTTATCTTTGAAGCCCATAGTAAGAAAGACCACACTCGCACTTGTGTGTTCAGACACTTATTTCTTGATGTTTCAGTGTCTGATAGAATATGACTTACATGCATAAATTTGTAGGGACCAAAAACACAGGTAAATAATGCCTTTGTAAGTTATTTACCAAGTACAAGGTAAACTAGCAAACAAAAGTGCCCCTAATATTGAATGGCTTGAAAGATACTTACCAGATATAGTTGGTGCTTTTGGCATGATAATTCAGGTCTTAACAGTCCTATTAGAATGAGTCTCGCATCCAAAGTCGAGTTGTATGAGTCACATGTGGGGATGGCAACCTAAAAGAAATGAAAACCATCAAGAAGTAGGGATGGTAGTGGGGCAAATTTTCACGGATATTCGCCCCACTCATCCCTTTTGGGGCTGATTTGGTAAAGGGTCCTTGGATCTTGGGGCTAATACGAATTTTCAATCTGTATCCGTTTATTAATCGGGGCAGATACGGATTTGGCCATATCCGCCCCATGGATATCCGTTTAATCGGTAAATTTACAAAAATACCCTTCATCTATATAAAGGGATTAACCCTACCTCTCACACACACAAACAGTCGCCCTCTCTCTCACAGAGAGATCTCCCTCAAAGAGATTTCCCTCACACCAAAGCCTCTCACTCTCACACACACCAGATGCAGAGAGATCTCCCTCACACCTCACACACACACCAGACGCATAAAGATCTCCTTCACACCTCAGGTGGAAGTCAAAGTTATCAAGCAACAGTATGTTCCAGTGGCCAATAAAAACAAAGTTACAAAATCCGATGTGGGCACGAGTGATGCAAAAAATAATATGGGGGAGGAAATCAAGGAGGGAATGAGTACGGAGAAACAAGTGGCCAAAGAATCGGTGAATTTAGTGTTGACAAACAAATTTGAGACTCTTACGGAAGATATTGTTGAAGAGGAGAGGAAACAAAGAAAAACTCTTTCGGCTAGTAAGGAAAAGGATAGCGCTAATGATATAGTTGCGCATGAAACGACGGAGGAAGGCCTACAAGAGGCGAGGTATACAATTAGTGAAATTGAAAAAGCTAAACAAGGAGGCCTAATGGTAAGAGATGGTTTAGGAAGTTCGGGGATGACAAGTTCTGGGCTGGAAGATGTATCAAAAAAGGTTGAAATCAATCAAATTAAGATTCTAAAAAGAGAGGGATCTCGAGCCCTTCAGACTAATGAAGCAGAAGCTCATGTTGTCCTAAGAAGTCGACATGTTCACGCTGAATGTGGTTATCTTCTACCCGAGTCAGGGAGCCAAATGGGTGAGCAAGTTTTGCTCAATTTTGATCAGGAATGGTCCACTTTTCCACATGCAGACCAATAGCTAACGAGACTCCAAAAACAACGACTCCAACAACAGACCAGCAGCTAAACGAGACTCCAAAAATAGAGCTTGCACGCTCTGTTTCAGCAATGAACGAAGCAAAGCTTGCACGCTCTGTTTCAGCAGTAAACAAAGACGGGTTTGAGATCAAATCTAAACAATTGGGAGGCGCGGAAAGAGGGGCAGATTGTCTACAGACAACGGTGAACTTGGGCCTCGTCGCAACGAATCAAATTGAGCATGAATCTAGTAGTAGTTCTAGGCCGAATGGAGAACACCATATTGAACCCGGTGATGCTAGAATTCAGTCCGAACAATTGATTTGAGTTACTCATGAGGAGGTGAGGTTGCTAATAGATAATGCTATCAACTTGGTTGAGGAAGGTCGCGCTAAACGGAAAAAGAAGAAAAAAGGAATATTAATACTTTCGAAAATGCCTCTGAAGATAGTGATGAGACTGAGTCAGCTTCGGAGGTACAGCCAGAAACTGTAGCTATCAAGGATTTAGAGTTGGGGGTGCAATCAGGTGAAGAAACTAAAAAACCAAAAGTCAAAATGGCGGTGCCTCCGGTCACGCGTCGTAAGACAAAGAAGGGTACTTTTTCCTCCCGCATTTAAGATGATTGAAATTTTTTTGTTTTAGAATGCTCATGGGGTCGGTAATAGAGCCACGAAAAAATGGTTAAAAATTATAGTGAAGGAAAATAATGTTAGAATTCTTATAATAGCAAAGTCTATGATTGAAGCTAGCAGATATATGGAGGTTGGCAATAAACTTAAGTTTGTGGGGTTCGCCTCTAATGACATGTTGGGTGGTAAAATATGGATCCTTTGGAATGCTGCATTGGACTTCTCAATTGTGGACATGTCGGACCAGATCATTCACTATCAAGTAACAGATTCTACTTCAAGAGTTTATTTAATTTCTTTTGTTTATGCTAAATGCTCGGTTGAAGAGTGAAGGGAACTTTGGCTAAATATGGTTACTCATGCTTCTAATCATGGCCTACCATGGATGGTTGGCGGGGATTTCAACACTATTTTAAATTCACAAGAAAAGATTGGGGGAGTGGAGTCGTCCTTGTCTAGTATGTCTAATTTCTCAGATTGTATTGAAAATTGTGGATTGATTGAATGTGTCTTCACGGGACCTAGACTCACCTGGTGTAACAATAGGCGAGGAAGAGATCGTATATGGGCTAGACTTGATAGAATTTTTGTTAATTCGGCATGTTTGACAGTATTGGCTAACCCGAAAGTGGAACATCTCAGCAGAACTTTTTCTGATCACTCTCCCCTGCTGGCATCCATGCCCACTCAGGTGCGAACAGGTTTTATCCCATTTAGATTCCTTAATATGTGGATGACACATCCTGGGTTTCTAGTGCTGGTCAGAGAAATATGGTTGTCTGATTTAGGTGAAATGAGACTTATTGACAAAATTGATGTTAAGCTTAAAATGGTGAGAAGGGATCTTATACAGTGGAACAATAC
Organism: Berberis thunbergii; assembly: GCA_003290165.1. Taxonomy (NCBI): domain Eukaryota; kingdom Viridiplantae; phylum Streptophyta; class Magnoliopsida; order Ranunculales; family Berberidaceae; genus Berberis; species Berberis thunbergii. Next base: position 2,485 of record QNQO01011230.1, on the reverse strand, counting down.
GGTATTTGGAAATGTGTTTAGCAGACTGAGATCTCTAGAGGATGAAATGCAACAATGGGAGACTATTCTTCTGGCGGGCTAGGATAATATTGGTAATAATGGCCTTAATGTTGCTGCAAACTGGGACATTAATGCTTGTTGTAATCTGAGTCGTTGTCAGGTGGAGTACAGATTAACTCTAAAACAAAAGGAGCTTTACTGGATTCAAAAGTCGGGAGAAAAAGAATACAGTGAAGGGGATGCTTGTACAAAATATTTTTTTGCTTCCACGAAATCCAAACAAAAAGAAGAGTCATCTGTCATATCTCTTTGCCAGGTGGTAGGACCATTTCGGATCCGGGTGAAATCCTTGAAGAAGCAAATAATTTTTTTCATAGCCTTTTGTCTACCCAGGGAGACTGTGTGCTAGATTCAGAACTGTTAGATTGCATTCCGAAGACCATTACGGCAATTAGGTGTGATGTTTTGGTCAAAAGGCCTTCGTTGGAGGAAGTAAAGGATGTTGTCTTTGATATTCCAAAAAATAGTGCCCCTGGCCCGGATGGATTTACTGCTGGTTTCTTTCAAACATGCTGGGATCTGGTGAGTATTGATATATGGGAAGCTGCTATACAGTTTTTTGAGGGGGAGGCTCTTTCGGCGTCTTTTTCTGCAAACTTCATGGCTTTGATCCCAAAAAGGGAAAATCCAGGTTTCTTTTCTGACTTTCGCCCCATTAGTCTTTGCAATGTTATCTATAAAATTTTCAGTAAAATTTTTTGCAATAGATTGGCATTGGTATTACCAGAAATGATCACCTTGGAGTAAGGCCACTACTAAAAAAATCCCCTTTTGCGACGACTCGTAGCGCGACGAGGGAAGTTTTGTCGCTCAAAATTATCATGGCGCGACGACATATTTAATATTGTCACGCAAGTACAAAAAATAGGTAACTACTTAACGCGACGAGCGGTTTCGTCACGTCATAGCCTCTGTCGTGACGTAGTTAAAGCCTTCGTCGCATACCTAATATGCGACGTGTCGTCACTTAAAACCAAAATATTTCGTCACCCTAAAATACCTAGGGCTACGTGTCAACCACTTTAAACGACCAACTTTAATATCCTCGGGCGACACACTATTTCGTCGCCTAAATATAGCTTACGCGACGCACCAGAAGCCTTCGTCGCTTAACCCAAATACTTTGTCGCCCTAACATACCTATTGCTATGTGTCGGCCACTTTGAACAACATCCTAGGGCGACAAACTTTGTCATCGCCTAAAGATATCTTATGCGACGAAGCGGAAAGCTTTGTCGCCTAAAGTATTCACAACAAAGATACATCCTAGGCCGACAAATGTCGTCGTCGCCAATAGATAGCTTACGCGATGAATAGGAACCCTTCGTCGCATCAAGTATTCACAACAAAGATTCGTTGCTTAAAGAGAGTCGATTCATCGCCTAAAACATCCTAACATCCTAGGGCGACAAACTTTGTCGTCGCCTGAAGATATCTTACGCAACGAATTGGAAAGCTTCGTCGCCTAAAGTCTTACATCCTAGGGCGACAAACGTCGTCGTCGTCTAAAGATAGCGTACGCGACGAATAGGAACCCTTCGTCGCATCAAGTACTCACAACAAGATTCGATCGCTTAAAGAGAGCCGGTTCATCGCCTAAACATCCTAGAGCAACAAACTTTGTCGTCGCCTGACGATATCTGTCGCGACGAATTGAAAAGCTTCATCGCATAACGTCTTCCCAACCAAAGATTCGTCGCTTTAAAGCGAGCAGGTTCGTCGCACAAGCTCTGACCTGTTCATCTTCTCCACGAATTAGAATAATCAGGTCTGCTTTTTCACTATTTTCTCCTCTCATTTTATTCTTTTTCTCTGCTCGATTGATTTCTCTCACTAATATTCCAAGCTCCAGCACTTAATTAGGCTTCGTCTTCTCTTTGTGTCGCCGGCGCCGGGCACACCTCCAATCTTCTCTCTCTTTCACTTGGAAAACGGTTAGGAAATTGTTAATTTTTTTTATTTTTTGAAATTTCATGAAATTAGGTTGCTATCATGTGGATTTTTGGGAGTGTCTCACATTGTTTTTCGAGTGCATACTAGATATTTATTAATTAATAATATCTACATCGTCGACTTGAAAGAATTGTAATTGAGATTCCTGCTGAAATTTTTCCACATTGAAACCTAAATCGCATTAGTGTCGTTTAACTCTCTTTAATTCTCCATGTTTTGTTTATAAAACTAAAAACATGTCGTAATGGAAAAGACAGTGGATACAGAAATCAGGACAATGTTGTGATGAATATTTAAATGGGATCGAGAGCTTCATTGAGTTTGCAAGGGCACTGTCATTGGTACGACGAATCATATCAAGTGTTCGTTGTCAATGTTGTAAACAATTGTTTGTGGCAGACATTCAATATGGTTCGATTATCATTTGGCCAGGTATGGGGATGATTCTAAATTATACGAGGTGGATTTATCA